>CAJPEX010000642.1:0-89354 GCA_905338405.1 Notodromas monacha
TTTCTGTACTTTCGTAGGAGAGTTCGCAACGGTTGTGTCAATTCTTCTGGGCATTCTGAGAGCTTAATATTTTCGTCTATCAACTGAATCAAGTTCTTGTCTTCTAATTTTCCATGTAGGCGTTCTAATTTCTCTTTATCTGCTGATCTGGGAGTAATTTCTTTTGTTGCTAGGACTAGAGGAGGTTCTCCGGATAGTTCTAGAACATCAATAATTTCTCCAAATGTGGCTATTGCCAACGTATGTTGAGGTGACAAATCAACATCTTCGTCGCCTACGTTGAGACACAGAACAGGATAAGCTCCTTTATGTTTTCGGGATATACTTCGAGCTACTATCAGGTGACCACAGAGGCCGTTTTACACATACAAAGTACGTGTACCCACTTTCTCAGCTGCCTTATCTGATAGCTTAGCGAAAAGAAGCTTCTGAGACTTCCTTGGAATCCTGACTGAATTTACTGGGTACAATCTAAATGGTTCCGTCTCTCCTAAATTGCAAATACGGGAACATTTTACTTTACGTCTTTGGGTTGTTTCCGTTAAGAATGACACACGCATCTCATTTAGGTGTACACACCGATCTCCGTACAAAAGTTTTGCATGTAATACTTTCAAGACGTCTGAGCCAAGATGGATACGTATATTTCTTTAGTACATCAACCAACGCCAGACCGACAATGAATACCAAATATGCGCTTTGCGGACCTTAAATAGATTCGGAGTGAACCAGACATACATGTTGCAATTCAGTCTGGACGCGAGAACGGGGACGGGGAATGACCGCGAACCAGACACTGTAAAAGTACGCGGCATGACCTCATCAGATTCGGATCTGAGTTGCTAGGTAAGAAAGTATCGTCAGCGTTCTGGAACGTCATAGTGCGGGAAGCAAAAGGACCAGTATTGTTAACCTGTCGTAGGACACTCATAATATTTTGGTGACAGTACATTTGTCACAAATTTCTCCATTATAATCAAGTATGATTAACACACAACTTCCTAAAACTTCTTGAAAATTTTGTACCCACGTATGATGCGCACCCCTTTTTTTCTTCTGAAATTTGAGAAAAAATGTGCACCTGGTACTTGGGTAAATATGGCATTACACCTTCTCATGAGTGACAATATGCAGAATGTGCATGATCTGCAATTTTTTGATAAATAAAAATCACCTTTTAAAGATGCTTGAAAAAATCAGTCATTTTACATCTTGTCCTTTATTTTTCCAGGTACTGTTGTTATGTACATTGGTCCATGATAGGAAATTTTATATATCTGAATCACAGCAGCTGGTTCCTATCTACATTATCTATATATCATACTGGTTCTGTGCTAGCTTGTATATCGTCCAACAAACTGGACGTGTTTCAGATGTTCTACAAAAAACATCATTTTATTTTGTTACTGGATAGATAACCGACTTTGAATACCATGTCTCTGCTTGCTGCCTTCATTCAACTGCTGCTGGACACGTTTTTCAATTCTCCCATTCCACTATATATATATATAGCAGAAGCATCAGCAAGTACCCGACAATGCATATTGCAACACGTACAACCCCTGAGTATTGAACCAGCTTCAAGAGGAAACACTGCTGATGAAAGTGGACGACCCCGTATTTCATTTTACCGCTGTGCACCTTAGAAAAAAATTTTTTTTTTAGGGAACAACTATAGGAGTGAAATGCACGCCGGAAACGCAACGTTTCCGGTCTGTGGCGTGTCTGAGGCCAGTTGGTAAGTTGGCCTGATGGGAGCTGGGTTTCGGAAAGAGGGGGCCCAGGTTAAACCCCTGGGTGGACCTGAATTTCAAAGGGAGTTTAAAAAAAACTGGCCTATAAAATGAAAATCTGCATCATACAGTACAAAAAAGTGAAGCTCGGACACATTATGAGTTACTTTTACGAATGAATGTGTGGTCATGTATACAGTACAAGCAAATTCCTGTCTCAGATACTGAACTTGATGAACACTGCATGTACTGCAATATTGCTGTTACATGTAATATTGTTCATCATTCTATTCCAAGGAACATGCATTAAAATGACCTAAACTAGTTTGTCTTTGTGATTCACATAATCACTCCATACACTTGTTGTATATGAATGTATTCACATTTTCACATTAACCAACCTCAGCAATCAGTTGGATGAATAAACAAATCTTGTAATCTTGAATTATATTTTATAATTTCCTTCTGATGTGCATGTGAATTTTCATTGTGTTCTGTAAGCGTACCTACTATTAGTTCAAGAAAGAGGCGGCAATTCAAGCACTACTGTATATTCAATATGACGATGTAATATGAAAGCGTTTTTATTCTTACCCCAAAGGAGTTCAAAGCTCAGTAATAAATTTTGTGATTACAACAAAATATAAAAATCTTTGATGGGTGCTAGAATACCATATTTTATCTCAAATCTGACAATCCAATTGAAAAGTATCTATTTTCATGTTCAAAATATAAGTATGTGAATTAGCAAAAGAATTTTGGTTTGGGTATAGCTTATAAGGTGGACAATGATTGAGCATTTCCTAGAGTAATACAAACACTCAGAAATTATTTCAGTGATTTTGTGTATTGTTTTACAGATGCGTCTTCTGATAAGAAAAAAATTATTCTCTTGGCTGCTGGGTGTCTCAGTCATCATTACTGATAGATGTTCTCAATGAGCTATCCTGATTTGTTTGTGAGGTTTGATGTGGTTTAACTCTTGTGCAGCTAAGGCAGGATATTTTTGCAAAATTTTGTGCCCATGAGCACTGACAATCAAAACATTCCTTTCTTTGCACCATGTTGAGAAAAATCCAAATAGTTTTCTAAATTCCTGAAGAAAAAATTTCCTGAAAAAATTCCTCACTGAGTAACTTTTTACCAGAAATTGCTTGCACAGGATTAGCATTAGAGATTTTGAAATACAAAAGGATTCACCTTTCCCAGATTTTTCCCAACATTGGCCTTCCCAACCTTGGCTCATTACAGTGACCTTTGGTAAAACTGAAATGTGCTGCCCCCCCTCCAAATCCCAACTTTGCTGCAGGATGGCCAAGAACCCCCCACCGCCCAAGGGTTTGTTGCATTTGTGGTAGAGTATATGGAAAAGGCTAAAATAATATCAAACATTCAGTAAAATAGGAAAGAAAATTCCCATCATTCTAGAAAACAATGAAAAACCCCAGGATGTTTGTCTAATGTCCCCAAGAGGTAAATTATTTCATCTATGTGATTTTTTTTTAAACTGCTGAACTCATCTCATAAGCAGAAGACACTTGAGTCTTATTGCCCTGTTATTAATGCCAAAATCAAGTGGCAGGGACACACATTCAACCCCCCTCAAACAAACTTAATTTGTGCAAAGGATACATTGCGAGACAAAAATTATGTTAGATGAATTTGTATATTAGATGAATTTGTATGTTAGATGAATTTGTAGGTTAGCTGAATTCGCATGTTAAATGCATTTGTATGTTAGATATGTAAAATAAAAAAAAAACATATTTTATATTTATATGTTAGTATTTTAGACAGATTTGTTTTGTTACATGAGACAAAAAACTACCTCCAGAGGCGGTATGTTGGACAACATTATGTTAGTCAGGAGGTATATATGTTATTGATGGGGGGTTGACTGTATTCGAGTTGTTGATAATTTTGACAGATGGTTTTTGGCATTTCAATGGGGTTTCCAAGGCTATTATAATTAGAATTAAAAAAAAATAGGAGGTTGCCAAGGCTCGTGGCGTCTCCAAGTGGATTTGACTGTATATACACTGGACCACCAGGATGTGTCACCAACCCCATCCAAAGTGGAAGTGGGCACCTGGGCTGGACCCCGGGCACAGGAAGTGAGATAAGCCTGAACCCATGGCTTCCATCAGGTAACATGGGCTGAATGGTTCTCTGCCTCTTAATCAGTACAATGCACACACACACACACACACGCAAAAAAATCAACCCTATTTCCTATTTTGTCATGCATGAATCTGAACTGAAGAAGAAAAACAAAAGAAATAGGGTAAGAAGGGGACGTATAGCATGTATCGCAGAATGGCCAGGATAAGGTTCGACACAGGTGGATGAATTTTGCATGACACATATTCTGCGTCGATCCAACAAATCTCGCGACGAATAATGGAAAAAAATAACAAATGGTGTTCCTTGTATAATGTACGGTATATTTCTGTTCAGCTTTCCTGATGTACGTTTCTGCCTTCGGAAATTAGTTTTTTCAAACCTGGGCATATAGATTTTGGTGTATCATCCATCTGTGCGAGGCAGTGAAAATTTTTCGTCGCGAGTGGAATTTTCAGCAAAAAAAATTCAAAGATTTCGTTCTGAACATTTGGAGCAGACTTGCAATTTTGAAGAAAATATCCAAGGATTAAAATGCCTCCTCTAATTTTGCATCAGAAAGGGAATGTAACGATTGCTCCTTACAAAATTCAGGAATAGAAAGTGATTCATATTTTATATTTCAGAAATTTTGAATGAATGAATGAACAGAACACTTTATTTGCCACTTTTCAGCATTCACAAGGTTCCATGAAGATTTCCGCAACCAAACCCCCTTCCCACCCAACCCAAATCCACTCAATGACATTCAATCACCTCAGAGCAGGAAACAGCACAAATTGATTTTAAAAAATTAAAGAAAATACAATCCATGAAATACAACTGGACATTTGACATGTATGCGTACACCCAATCATTCCCTGACATTGGAAAAAAATACATGTAAAAATTAATTTAAAGCACAAGATTTTCAGCTTGTTTCTGTATGAGAGGTTTAGTTGAATGAACAAATTGGCAAGAATGTTTGATGAGAAATCATATAAGGCCAACAGTTTATCTTGATCCTTTAAGATTTCAGAAAGGGTCTCTTCATTGAATTCCAATACTTGTAAATATTTCTTAAGCTTGTTTCTATCAGTATGAAATGCTGGACATTTTTCATTATTGAGAAAGAAACTTCAAAAAATATAAATGCTGATCTTTTGTGCAGAGAATTTAGCCTTGGAGGAAGTATGAGCTCTAATCAATTATTTGTTCAGCATTATTTCAGAATTTAGAAATGGCCCATTTTTCAAAAGAAAAGTATGTTTGGAAGGATACTATGCTCTATTTCAAGAAACATCCAGTTCTTGATGAATAAATGATCTTCTTACACATGTGTTTTTTCTGTTTGCTTCAGATTATACTTGTAATAAGTTCAGTATAATTTCATAAAATTCAAGAAAGGAAAGGATTAAAACAGGTGGATTGCATTTCGTATTTTGAATTTTCTTTATTATTTCATCAAAAGAAGTTGGAGATGCATGCAGGGAAATAAACTTTAGAAATTGGTGGTGGAAATACTTTAAATCAATTACTACCTATTTTCCACAAAATTTCAGTCCTATGCAGTATTTAAAAAACCATGGATATCATCCTAATGCATTTTTCATTCTAGCACTTTTCCAACAAAGTCCCTGGCACTTTGTTGTAATGAGATTTTACGGTTGGAATAATGACTCCATACTTGAAAACTGTAATTTGATTCCAATTGATTGCCTTGACCTTCCAAAATTAATCAAGATTTCATCATCCTTCCCAGACACAAGAAGTGAGGATTCGGTATCTTGAAAAAAATGTGCGGATAATCGCGAACGAATTTGGGTTTAACGTCAGTGATTCCTGGACATTCATGTCACCTCCAAAAATGAATCCGTTATTTCGAGTCCAAAATTTTGCCGGGGCTTTTCGCTGAAAAATCCGGGAACAAATCGGAGCAATTCGGCGGAAAAAGGTGTGTATAAATGAGGCATGAGGGGAATGTTGATGAGAATTTTCCTGCTTCGCCAAAACAAACAATGACCGGCATTCCATTGCGTTGAATGGGGCAAATACGTTGGGACTTTTTCGGTTACTTCACAGGGAAACCCGCCGACGAAACGTTTCCAAAAAGTGCGGTAAATTTAGAAATTGACAAGTCGAACCTCCTCAAGCCAGAAACCTTCCCAATTAAAATGTCCATTCAATCCCTTACCAATTTTCTCGAGTCCAATGCAATTAAACCGCCATTTTTAAAGATTGAACCTCTCTCATTCAAAGTTTAAAACACTTTTATTAAATGGGGCTGTTTTAAAGCACCTGTTCCAGCAAAAAATATAGGAAAATTAATTTTATTTATGCTCTCTTCAAAATGATTTGTCATCTTACTGCTGGTGGGACATCTATGAATAATTTGACCAGAAAATAATCTCTATTGATAAATCAACCAAAATGAAGCCGAAGTCCATTAATACTCTTGCAGAAATGGTCGAAGTTGAATTTTTGGAGTCCCTTCAATTTGAGTTACAGAGGTTCCATAGTTATATAACCGGAATTTTCTCTACACAGTAAACGACAATGTGTAGAAAAACTTTATTTGCACGATTTTTAAAAATTAAAACCATGTTTGTCTCAATAATGTGCGCCTCAAAATCAGGAAATTGTAGTTTTATATTTTTATAAATGGAGTGCTTATACTGTTGCACAGCTATACCTTCACCTTTGAGTAGAATCCAAGATTCATTCCCAGCTGATGAACAAAAAAAAATTCAAACAGAATTACTTGTAAGGAAGATACAAATCCAAATTTTCAATACCATGAACATGATATTTCATTTATCTCCATGTTTGCTGAAGTATATGACATAAAAATTCCTAAAACAAGGTTGAAAAAAATTTCCATGACTCCTCTTTGAATATCAGCTGCTCCACTGGGGAAACTCTTCTTCAAAAATGTGTCATAAGAATTCAAAATTGAAATGTAGCATATATATGTGAGGTTTCAGTAAGTCTGTGAGAATCAAAGGTACAAATAATCTGGCATGCTTAGCCCACATTTGGTCATCCTATCTTGATTATACTTTATTTTATGAGAAAGCAAAAATTTTTGAGTCTTTTGGAAATGCCTTTAAACATACTTGGGATATCAGCCCTAACAGATTTTTGAACAATGAATCAATGTGAGGCCTGACTCATTCTGGGACAAAACCATATACCGTATTTACTCAAGTACCATGCGCACCTTTTTTCTCAAATTTCAGAAGAAAAAAAGGGGTGCGCGTCATAAGTGGGTACAAAATTTTCAAGAAGTTTTAGGAAGTTGTGTGTTAATTATACTTGATTATAATTGAGAAATATGTGACAAATGTACCAAGAAAACTTTTTTACTGAAAATTTTGAAAATTGATCAGAAACATGTTCAATTCACATCACAAGTCAAATTTTTTGTTTTTATTTTTGAAATTTTGTGGTTTTAGAGTCCCTATATAAGAATGGGGTGCATGTCTTACTTGGGGATACATTTTTAGTCAAATTTTGAACTGAAAAACCCCTGTGTATGCCTTACTCAAGGGCACAGGGTACTCAAGTAAATACGGTAACTTACTTATAGAGTAGTACACTAGTATTATGCAGTACATGGAGGTCTGAGATGAGATGCAGATATAAAGACTTTTCAACCTGTGTCCATATTTTGGAATGTCTACATTTTCCCACAGACTCCACATGGACATTTTCAATTACTTCTCATCCATTATGATCAACAATGAAATAGAAAAAGTCCTCCGCAAATAATAAAACATACTTTCTCAACCTGAACACGCAGAAAATAACTGCGCAGAAGAAAACCACAAGTTCAAAAGGCAAGAAACAATAACCCATTGATGCTCTTCTATAGAAGAGCCACTAAAAGTAAAACATACACAACACTTGCCTGATTTGAAAAATATGAATAAGAGTTAATTTTTTGCCTCAATTTGATCAAGAGATGTCAGAGTTTTGAACATTTGATTTTTCTGAGAATTCTGACAAAGAGCCTTTATATTTTCAGACATTTTCCAGATTTCAGTGCACATTTTTCTTCATTTGAAGCGTTCATAACTCATCTGCTTGTAAGTTGGGACATCCATATATGTTTTGGCCTGAGTATGCATTTTAAAAATTGGAGCTGTCATCATCCTGAGACTGTTTGTGCTAAAAAAAAATAATATTTAAAAACAGCTGTGAAATCACATTATTATTGACTAAGGCCTGACTTTTTGGTGTGAAGTGCGACGATGGTGGAACTTGATGAGAAATTCAGCGGAATTATACGGCGCAAAAATGAAAGAGAAGAATTTCAAACAGAGCTCGGCGTTTGTGAGCAAGAATAATAAAGAAGAAGCAGAATAGAAGAAAAAAATTGCAATAATAAAACAGGAGAGGAGACTAAACATTTATCATGTTTCCTGGGTGGTCTCAATGTTGACAGGCTAGGAAAAACTGCTAAGGACGGTTCCAGTGGGTGAGCAATAATCCAGCTGGTCAACCGTCACGCAATTTTCCTCCCAGCTTGTGAAAGTGCATCAATCACTCCCAATTGTCTGCCCCAGATTTTTCCTCATGAATTCCTTCTTTCCGCAGGCAAAGAGATGGACTCCAAGTTCTCCGCAGCTGCCAAGAGGTTCCTTCACGATGCCAAGGATGTCATCCTCATCAACATGGCACCCCCCTTGGGCCCGGGGTTCGGGGATGCCGAGTGGTGCCAGATTCAAGAGGGCTCGGATGACACCATCAAACCTGACCCTCTCCGGACCTGGACCTTCCCCGTGTTCTTCACCACCGTCACGTGGCTTCAGGTTCGTTTCCCCGCTTTTCTGGTCTGTCTTTTATCATACTGTACCACGTATACATTCATCAACTTCATTAAAGAGTAAAATGTCATTACAATAAACAAATGATTCAGTATATATACAGTGAGACCCCAAGATGCGGAGATAATTGGTGCATCAAGAGTGTCCTCAAGTCAAAATGTCCCAAAGTTGAGTCTCATTTTCCCTTAGACTTACATTACATAATTTTTAATTGGTGTTTTATGTACAAAATACTCACTAAATTCCATGAAAATAAAATTTGTCTCCAAATTTAAACTGATTCCAATCAATGTATTTCAACACAATATGGACATTTAGGGAATTGAATACTGATACATCTGTACAGTACATGAAAATATTGGCTGTAAAAATAATATTTGAGTGAAAAAGAGAGAAGGAAGCCCCTCTCTGCTGGAGGTATCTTTTCTAATCATCTAAATGGATGGTAAATTGGTGAGAGAAATGCCCAAGAACTTTTCTTACATCAATTTTAGCGTTGGAAATATCTGTTTCTTGTAATTTGGCCTGAAATGTATTTGCAATTTTATCACAAAATGTCCCTATGTTGAACCAGTGTCCTCATGTTGGGACTTTTTTATTAATTTTTTCTGGGGAAATAAGTGTCCCTATGTCAAATTGTCCGCAGGTTGAGGTGTCCTCATGTGGGGGTCTCACTGTAATAACAAACTTTTTATCAAGTCCCATGCAGCAGAAAGCCTATAAAGACTGAAAACCGTGGGACCCAACTCAGAAGTGGCCACAGGCTGCATTGCAAAATATAGAGTAAAAATCCATGCAGCACAATGAAGAAAATATCAACTTTTTCATTTTCAAATTACTGTCTCTTTTGAATCCAGCTCAATGTCAATAACAGCAGGCGCAGTCTCAAATTTTTCATACAAAATGTGTGACTGTTTCTTGGGACATACATGGAAGGTGGAATCAAGAACAAAAATTCTTTAAAGTTCACCCAAACACCCTCTCATTACAAGATTTTCCCTGCGTTATGAAGGGGAGTTTAAATAAAATAATGAACCCAGCTTAATTCATGTTTTTAAAAACCAGTGCGGGATTTGTTTCGAGTTAGAAAACTATTGTTTACTGGGGTGTGGGTTAAATCAGTGCATACAAGTATCCAGTGTTTCACAAAATCGCAATTTATTTTACCAATTATTTATTTTCAACTGTCGGCGAGTCTTGCGTCGAGCAAAATCAACGTATATTCGCCTGTGATGATCTCAAAGTCAATCTTTTTTTCTTTTAAATCCTGAGCCAGGACTTCCTATTTATATATACACCTGACTCATCTGTGAACAGCCAAAAATTAAGAAAAACAGTATTTACTGTTATTTATTTTTGGTCCCATACAGGAGAAAAGTGACCTCGAACATTACGTACCATGGTGCGAGCAGCCAGGAATACGTGTACAAACACAAGATCATTAAGGTGTTAGCTCAAGTTAAGTTTAGAAATATTTCTCACTCTTCTTCGCAACACGTTTATAAACTTTGTAGTTGTTGCACTCCTTCATGCGTCCATGACCATGACAGACTTGGTCAACATTATGAAACTCCCTTTTGAGGCTGCGAAGGCACGAAGTGTTGAGATCATAATGGACGGACTAACCCATTCATTATTCTTTTTAAACCTGATTCTCCTGGTTTTATTTTATTTTCTATGAGTGATTATTAGTTTTTCTGTGGGATTAAGACTTTTTTTTTACATGCGACAGAATTTGTCCCAAAGCAGAAGGTGGAAAATATGAAACTTTTGCCCTGCAATATTAATTTTGATCTAGCAGTGCTGTGTACACATATAATGAGAATCCTCACTACCTGTTCACTTGAGGAACTTTTGATTGAACTGATTTCAATTCAATGCTCCTTAGAACGATTTTTACCGTTTACTTGAATGAACTTACCTTTATAGGAGTCCTACATTACATCAAGTAGGAAAATACAGAGCAGATGCATATATGTAATTGGGGCATCAAGGATGTCCCAATGTCAAAATGTCCATATGCTGAGTCACGTTTTCCCTCATATTTACATCATACAATTTTTAATCCATATTTTTCTTAAGAAATATCCATCAGAATTCCATGAAAAATTTTTTCTGCCAATGACACAATTTTCACTAATCTTTCAATTCAATAAAAACATTTGGAGATCAATAATAGCAGAAAGAAAATTTTGAAAACTGGATGTGAAAATGATGACAGCAATGCTGAAGAATTTGTGTCATCCCTACACTTCTATTGGTTGGAATGTATCTGTATCTTGTCATTTCTCTTGAGAAATGTCCCTTTTTCTGAAACTGGACCATTTTAGCAAGCACTGTCAAACTCTTGAGTCAATGTCTGCATCTTTTGGGCATTTAGAAAAAACTTTAGTGCCCAGAAGTCTAATCATCTGCATGTTGAGGTGTCCACATGTGGGGGTCTCACTGTAACCCCATGATGTATATTACTCTTAGGAGTGATGGACAAGTGAACTCCTTGAAAACTAACTTGACTAAAGTTAAGTTACGAGGAATCTTGCTAAAAATGGCAAATGAACTTACTTGAATGGAAATATCCTCAGGATGGTTCCATCAAGTAGGATAATACAGTAGTAGATGCATATATGTAATTGGGGCATCAAGGATGTCCAAATGTCAAATTGCCCATATGCTGAGTCACGTTTTCCCTCATATTTACATCATACAATTTTAATCCATATTTTTCTTAAGAAATATCCATCAGAATTCCATGAAAAAAATGTTCTGCCAATGAAAAAATTTTCATTAATCTTTCAATTCAATAAAAACATTTGGAGATCAATAATAGCAGAAAGAAAATTTTGAAAACTGGATGTGAAAATGATGATAGCAATGCTGAAGAATTTTTGTCATCCCTATACACTTCTATTGGTTGGAAATTTATCTGTATCTTGTCATTTCTCTTGAGAAATGTCCCTTTTTCTGAAACTGGACCATTTTAGAAAGCACTGTCAAACTCTTGAGTCAATGTCTGCATCTTTTGGGCATTTAGAAAAAACTTTAGTGCCCAGAAGTCTAATCATCTGCATGTTGAGGTGTCCACATGTGGGGGTCTCACTGTAACCCCATGCCTCAGAACAAGCAGGGCAAAGCTTGAATACCTGCTTTTTGCAGATGAAATTCCTGGGGTGTCCACCTCTCCCTCATCTGATTGGTTTTGGACAGGAAAGAAAAACAGTCAAATTTCAAGGGACCACCTAAAAATTTTGAATAAGGGAGGCTTTGACTCATATAGGAAGATTTTGATTTTGGGAGGTTTTGAGTTGGACAAACAAGCATTTTTGCAAGGGAATGTCAAAAAAAGAATTGCAGGAAATTATGAATGAGGATATTCTGGACATTCACTAGCTTCTTCATGAGTTTACAGCATGCTGAACTTGCTCAGTTAGTCTTTCACTTCCTTTCAAGACACATCAAATTGCCTGTTTTATTGCTGTTTCCTTTCATATTTCAAAAAAATGATAATAACCAAGAGGCCACAGAAACTTTGACTTATGGAGGTTTCAGAGTAATAGATTTTGAGTCAGGGAGGTTTTTAATGTATTGCTTCAAAAGGAATTCAGACAGACTTGGCAAGGTTTGTCCCATCACTAGGTTCAACTGCATTCCTTTCAACTTGTGAGCATTATTCAAATCAACAAATATACGTCATGGGTTTTTGGTTCACATGCAAATAATCAGTTCTTGGGTTCATTTTATAATTTTCTCATCCATGATGTAATTTCCCAAAAGGTTGAATTACAAATTATTAAATTCATTCCAGACATTCATCAAAAGACCATCAAAACGCTTGAAAACTTAATTTTTTTAGTTTTCAGTATCAATTTGTGAATTTATAAATTTATTAATGTTAAATCTAATGAATCCTGGTAAGTTTGTACTCTCCACTTTCTAATCTCACACATTTTAAAGGCAAGTATAAGGTAGTGGCAAAAATATGCTCTTCTTTCACAAATCCGTTTTATTTTTTCAAAATTCCACAGCAGTAGCCCAGAACTTGCTAAAATTCAAGAGCTTTTCAAGCAACAAATTTGTATTGCAAAAAAATTGCATTTCGTACATAACTTAATTTTCGTAATGTGAAATTCTGTCGTATGCGATATTTTGAAAAATGTATTCAAGAATGGCCCTTCATAATATTACGGAAATTCCCGCGAATCTGGACGGAATAATTAATTGTTAGAGGGAAATAAAAATATGCATGGACAGTCATTGAAATCAACAGGAAGGCACCCCTGCATTCCTGAAATATTCTAATTAAGACAAAACTCGCGGCATTCCTGGAATACTCAAGAGCCGAGAAAAAAAAATACTGCCTGGGCATTATATTCGGGAGTCAAGACAGGCAATACAGGAAGAATTTACGTCAACTTTTTTCGGACATCGATTGCTACATGAAATATGATGAGAATGTATTCATTAAGAGCCGAATACAACGTATGAAAATATTGCAATAAAAGTGAAATCTCTGAATACGGGTTATTGCGGCTTTACTCTTCATGCAAGGAAAGTATAATGATCTTCCTGTCTGGCTCACTTCTGGCAAATAAATTTTAAATATTCCGCCATCAGAATTTCCATATTTTGAATGACTCATCAACTTCTGGCAGAACTGGAGGAGTTTTCCTTCTCAGCATTGCTGTTTTTTATTTGGTTGTTTGATGTACATAAAGGGACTCTCTCTGCAATTAAATTTTTGAAAATAAAATGTATACACTTTTCTAGCAATTTTAGCAAATTAGCTGTATCTTGAGACATTTTCCAGATGTCTGGGCTTTTTTTTTTTGAGTTTCGAGTTACCAAAATTCTAATTTTTTGTATGTCAGGGTCACAGTACATTCAAACCCCAATAAAATGCCAACATTTGTCCAGAGCAATTCTGGCGGTTTAAAGGGGTTGGCGGTTTATCAAATGAATGAATGAACAGAACACTTTATTTGCCGCTTTTCAGCGTTCACAAGGCAAAACCAAGACTCCTGCATCCCAACCCAACTCAACTCCCCCCAAAGATATTCAATCACTTTAAAGCATGAAACAAAGGACAAACCAATGGCAAAAACAAATGAAAGAAAACAGTCTGCAAAATAAAACTAGACATCGAATATGTATGCGTACACCCACTCATCCAAATTTTTTATTTAATCTGTTTGCTAAACCTGGTTGCCTGTAAAGTAAATGATAAAACATGACCCAAAGAATATTTGAGTGAATTAAAATTCCTTGTGAGGTCCACCCATCAATTTCTATAACATATGTTGCAACACCACCAGAACTGTGTCCCTTTTTGCTTATTTTCTATGAAATCAAATATTTCATTTTAAATCATTTGATCAAAAATACTTGATTTTCATTCAAAAGTAATAGAAATACAAGTTTTCAAGAAACTTCAGTAATTTTCCAAAGAGTATTATTGCTGTGATTTATGCATTACTCCTTCAGAAAATTAATTCTTCAGTATCAATTTCTTCAAATTTTAAAATTAGGTCTATGTATTGTTCAAAGTTTTTGAAAAATGAAGATTGTCATTTTGTTTCCTTCTTACCAATACAAGATCCTGAACAGAAAATATAATTGTACCCCAATGTTGGCATTGTAACAAAGACAAAACTAATACAAAATGGCACTTTTGTTTCATCCCTAATGCTAGCAGATGGCATTTGGCATCTTATCAAGGTTTTCTATGGCATTTAGTATTTAGGAGATTTGTTTCATTCAAAATGTTGGCGGTTGCTGAAGGTGGCGCTTTATTGGGGGGCCTCTTAATGGGGTTGGACTGTATATTTGTCATGATTTTTTTTTTCTTTTCAGTCTGGTTGTGGAGACTCCACCTGCTCATTCCACTCTCAAAAATCAATGCCTGTTCTTGTGTACTTCACTGCTTATTGTGGTTCACATCTTAAATACAACATGGACCCAATTCAGTTCGGAAATTCAATAGGAAAAATGGGAATCTTCATGCAACTATTTTCCAGTAACAATCATTAAAAACCCCTTAAATTTAGGTTGAAGATATGAATAAGTGGTCAGAAGAAAATACAGTAGTAGCAGACTTCGTGCAGCACTTTCCATCCACAGCGATAATCTTCACGCAAGGAAGTTCTTCATCATAGCTTCCAGTTTTTTTTTTTTTTACCTTTTCAGACTGGCTGTGAATCAAATAAAAAATAAATGTAACTCCTATTAAAATTAAATGTTCTGTTTTACCGTAAGTTTTTCTGAACAATTCGCGGCTGTAAATACGACTGCAGCACTTTTCAGCGCAGTCGACTCCAGGATCAATTTGGCATATTTATTTCCGGATATTCAAATAAAATATGGACTCATTCCAGAGGAATAACACTTTTTGAATTTTGCAGAGCCCCTTTGACTATGCTTGAAACCTGCTCAATTTTTCAGTATTTTTCTCATCTATCCCCAATCCATATGAAGCTTGAGAACAAATTTCAATGCGGTGGGAGTTATTTGAAGACCTTATACTGTATTTCAACTACCACACATAAGTATCTATAAATTTCTAGACAGAAAATCGTTTTTTGTGGATATATACGACTTTACTTGTTTTTCATTATTTTGATTAATAGATTTGTGGTTACTTTCACAATTCCAAATGGACCAAATCTAAAGAAATGTCAAAATACTGTACTGCACACCTTTATGACATTTAGAATGAATGCTGATGACAAAAGAAAGAAACTGATGAAATCCATGCATCTCATCCAGCAGCTTCAAAAAATATTTGAATACCATAGGTGTGTATTGCCTTCATTAATTTTTAATCATAGAACAGTGCAGTTCACCATTGGTTAACAAACTCACTTGGCTCCAGACAAAAGTTTGTTAACCAAAAAGTTTGTGAACTGAATTTTATTTTTCCATAGACTTCAATGGGAAAGAATTTAATGCATTAATTAGTGAGACAATTGAACATGAAAAACTGAAGATCACTATAATCAGAATAAGTTTTTTGTGGCATCTGGTATATGTGCCCAGAATGTTTTTACACCGTTATATGGAAGTTGCACTGATAAACAATGATTTTAAAAAGCTTGACATTCAGAGAGACACACACTGAAGAATACATGTCAGGGGAATATGAAATTTTTTTCTTTAATGCTGCATGTGAAGATCAAATATACCTTTCTAACAATTGAACTAGAAAAACGAAGCAGAAAAAAGCAATTATTTGTGTCATAGAAAAGCATATGAATAAAGTACAGTAAATTAGTTGAAACTAATTTTAAAACACAAGATTATGCATATTAAATAAGTGCCACGAGGAATAAATTTTCATCTCAGTGCATTCGTGAATTATATTTGCACTTGAATTGTATCATAAATTGTATACTTTCAAAATCAAATTTTGAATTCTCAAATGTGGGAACTTACCCAAAAAATAGTTTGCTTACCAAATTTAGGTTTGTTAATGGAGAGATTTTTCTGAAAACCGGAAGTTTTTTTGTAACTGAGAAGTTTGTTAACCAAGGGTCCACTGTACATCAGTACATCTTCTTTCCAGATTTGAGCAATAATTTCAAAATAAGAAAGAGGCCAAGAATACCTGACATTCCGTATTCCGAATCGAATCTTTCAGAAGCATAAACGCGGGAATAAGCATGATTCCAGCTATAGGACGGGATCAGTTGCTCCCGTTTTCAAATATATGCCGTTCAATTTCCATGGGGTCCGCGCTGAATATAAAAAGACAAAAATTGGCATTGACTTTGAAGGGCAAGGTAGGCGTGGGAAAGGCAATTCCAGACTCAGGGCGATTTTGATGGGTTGGACGGATTAAGGGATTATTTGCTAATCCAAGCAGAGAGGAAAGAATGTATGCAAATGAGGGCAGGGGGCCGGGGTTTTCCCACGGCCTCCTCTAGCCATGATTTGCATGCACCAGAAAACAAAAAGGAGGAGGAAAAAAAAACACATCAGGGAAACTGTTCTGCTTCTCCCCGAAGTCTGGAGACGCAACCGACTGTACCAAGCATCAATATTTCCGGAAATCTCCCAGCATTTCATTGTCCAACATTTGTTCCGACGGAACAATGCTCGCGATTCCTGCGCTGTTGCTTATTTCCGCTGCACGGGTTTCCTTGGGAATAACGCGCCTCTTCGGATTTATTCCCATCACACTATATGGAGAAACCATCTTTTTCAATAATACAGCTGTGAGGCCCCGAAATACGGACACCCCGACATATAGACGATTCGACTCGGGGACACTTGCAACTTCTAAAAAGCTGACAAGACATATGAATGTATCTCAACATAAAGACGCTTTTCCAGCATTTCAATATAAATGGAAAATTTTTATTTCACAAAATTTCAACAGTTTTTGAACCAATTGAGCTATTTTTATTCACAAAGCTTGAAAATGAACTTCATTATGCAATGCAGTTGAACCTCTCAACCTCAATAATTTGAACCTATACCTAAGTCAAATACCTCCCAAAATCAAATCTGTTTTCAAGTTCTCATCTGAATTCCCTTAAAAACAATGCATTAAAAGCCTATCTAACTTAAAGGCTATTCCACTAAAGCATCCATAAGTCCAATTTTTGAGGCTTTTGGTCAGTATATTCTTGACACAGGAAAGAGAAAAGCAACAAAAAGGCATTTGATGTGTTTTGAAAGGATTGAAGTGAAACCCATTGATGGACAATTAACTGAACCCTTGCCTCTCCAAGTTCAGTATCCTGTCCACTCATTTGAGAAGCAATTTAAGGCCCAGAATATTGCCATTTACATAAACTGTGCAATTCTTCTATGTTTCTCAGCACAAAAAAAAAACTGACTGGTTCTGTAACTCAAACCTCTGAAACTCCCTAAGCTAATTGTGTTATGGTCCCTGCTTGAAATTTGACTTACATATGTTCACCTGTATATTTAATTAAATTCATAACCAAAGAACCGTTTAATTTTGTGCTTCATTTATCTTTGGAGCATTCTCCATTATCTGTGCACAGCAGTAAAGCAAGACTTGTACTTTTTGGGGTAATTTTGATACCAGAAGATCAGATTATTCTGTGTGGTTTTTCCTGCCGTTATTACATTAAGTACCTTCAAATTGAGAAACACACTTGAATTCATTTTTTGGAGGATCTATTCCTAAGTTTGATGAACTGGAGAACAAATTATATAAGTCCCCATTATTGAAGTGCGATGGGAAAACAAAATCCACCAACATGAGGATGTTCAGGCATCAGGGACCATATTGTCCCTGTAAATAAATATATATGCTGGACCTTATTGATAGGGTCCAAGAATCATTCCGTCCGCATCTCAGGGTCTCACTACTGTACAGTTTATTGAACTGTTTTCAGCTATACAGTATGAGTTCGAAAGTACAGTTGTCCAAATTGAATGCAATCCAACAATATTCTCATCTATTTTGAGATTCAAGAAATTAAGACTGCAGCTTCAATAAACGCGAAGCTGCGCTGTGTACCAATTATTTTAATATCCCGCGCGGTCATCCAATACGTACAATAACCTCGTGACTTATTTGTCCGTCCATCAGTTGATCGAACGTTACAGATAATGGAATGCTGTATATACTGGTGCAGTACTTCGAAAAATTAAACGATGACCTGACGGTAATTCAATGATGCAAGTTATTAAAAGATCGAAGATTCAACTGAAGAGAAATAATGATAAAATTACGAAGGTCACATGGTTTCCTCATCTCGAAGAATAAATGGGCGCATATAAAATCAAAGCCCGGATGATCGGAGTCCCGTTTTAAATCGTTTCAGATGAGAGAAGGTATGAGAGGCATGGGTTATTTGAATCAAAGGGAAAATCCGCATCAGAACATCACCTGGAAGGCCCATTGAAAATTTTTGTCAAGCGTTTTTATCTGTATTAGAAAGATGTCACTGTCTAACATTCTCCACAGCTGGGCCCGAATACGGATTGTATTCTGAAGAGAACCCCGCCTGATCACTCTTATAAAAAGCTGTTGGATTGGATGAAAAATTGGCCAAAATCAAAGAAACCTTGATATTCTTCTGAGGATTATCATTGGGTTGCAACTGAGTCACCATGTAACTGACGTCACTATGTTCAAATATAAACTCAGGATTACTTTGTGAATTATATTTTTTAAATTACATCATTGAAAAATACAATTTTTTCTTGCATGCAAGACACTTCCCTTTAGTTTTAATTTTTAAAAAGTGGCTTTCCTGAAAACATTGGGAGTTCCTTCTCAATAGGAAATGATACAATACAAATGCAGACAAAATCTCAGGAAACAGCTCAGCTTTTTTCTGAGATGCAATACGCACTATATTCTAACAATGCAAAATAAGGATTGAATGATGTGCATGTACTGCAATCATCTTTAGGTCAACCACAAGAAAGAAGGCTCTCTTTCATGTTGTTAAGAAGAGGGAAGGAAAACTGATTTTCGGAATGGCAATGAGAAATATATACAGGTGGACTCTGACTCTCTTTACAACACTTCTCTCTGTGCTGTACAAAAAATTATTTGTTGGTCCCATAGGGTTCTCTCCTTATGTTTAAGGGGGTCTTGATGTTTTTCTGGTCCCTTGAATTTTGTAGAAGAGAGAGTCCACCTGTGCCAGAACAAAAAAAGCACATCCTTGTACACATAAGTTATCCACGAAAATAAGTTGAGCTATCCTCATCATACATGGCATCCCAGCACATGCATGAATCTATCTTCATTTCATTACAGTATTAGGAAATTTCAAAAGGCATTCAATTTGGTCTTATAATCTCGCCAATGTACCTCATACAATGTTAATGACGCCGGTTTCTCTTTGGTCAGGTGCTGGGTTTCGCAGTGGCCCCAGGTCGTCTGGCATTCGGACCACCAGCGCGCGAAGAACCTTGGCGTTACGCCACCTACATGCTGGTGCACGCGAGCGGTTGGCATTTGGTGCACAACGTGGTGGTGCAGACCCTGTTAGCGGTGCCATTGGAAACGGTGCATGGGTGGCGAGCTGCAGCTGTTTACCTCGGCGCCGGGGTCTTGGGTGCTGTCGGTACTGGCGTCCTGGAACCCAGCACTTTCGTCATCGGCGCCTCCGCCGGAATCTACGGTGTTTTGGCGGGCCATGTGGCTGATGTCCTTCTCGTACGTGCACTCAGCAAGTTGAATTTGCTACAACCATGGCTTAGACCGTCAAATTTGTGGGTTAAAGCGTTCAGAAGTGCATTGGAGGAAGGCTCACACTGTAGTAAGTTCAGAACATACGAATAAAAGGGAACGCTTCCTCTGCGAGATTTCGTTGGGCTGCAGCAGTTGATAGAAACTTGCCACAGAAGCACTTCCTTTTGGGAAGCTGTGTCCTAGAACTCAGCAGAAAGTTATTTTGTTTCACATACGTCGGGATCGAGGTTCTGAAGTTCAAAGAAAATCATCACTTGTGGAAGATTAGTAATCCTGAATCAATGTTTTCCAATCTGATCACCAACACTAAAAAACTCTGGAGCTTCCATCCATAGTATAGTGACCCAATCACTCAACATTGTAGCACCTTCACTGAGCTATTATAAAAAAGGCTGGTCCACATTGTTAAAAAAAAAGTTGAGACAGGTGAGCAATCGGCCATAAAATTCAAGGGACCAGAAAAAATCATTGTAGATTTTTGCTGTTGAGAATCCCTATACAGTAACATGAGGAGGAGAGTTTATGGGACCATAAAAATATCTGTTATATAGAGAAAATAACTGTAGGCAAGATCAGTGTTGAGACTTGGGAGTCCAGCTACAGTAACATTTTGTTACAACAAAGCCATTAGGTTAGTAAAATAGCCAATAGGTTAGTAAAATAGCTTGATTATAACTTAACCTTACTGACATTGTGAATATTGGAGAGGGATCTAAAAGTAATTTTATTGCAATCGGTTGAGTTTAACTTGCAGAGGACAGTCTGTTTCTACATAAATTTGTAGGAAGTGCTTTGCTCAACGAATACATTGACAGAAATTCGAATTGAACTGGGCCGCGATCAGGTCAAATGCACAAACTTTGTTTTTACTTATGCGTAAAAAGAGAGGGTACAGTACTGCATTAGGTTTTCAACAAGATTCTTCCAATCTTAGAACCTCACGTGCGGATGAGGAGATCAATCTTTCAACTAACCAGAACCCTTTCTTCACAGAACTACAAGGATATCAAGCGGAAAATCCTGCCTATGCTCGCAGTTGCCACCCTGTTGATCACAGATGTCTACCTATACCTCTACAATCAGTCCAAGCCCGAGCTCAGCATCTGTTGGACAGCTCATCTCTCAGGTGGCCTGGGTGGCTTCTTCATAGCCCTGTTTGTGCTCAACGTTTATTCATGGAAAAGCTTCAGTCTCCTTTGGAGGCTACTAGGAATAGTCGGCATCTCATCCATGCTTTTCTCGGCTGTCTGGATCTCTTTGTCCCTGTGATTGGTTTTGGTACCTGATTCGAATGCTGGATACACCGTTGCGCTTCTGGCGGGGATATTTTTTTTGTAAACCACACCTCCAGTGTATGAAACCGACTTCTATCACGACGATCAAGACTGAACCAGACAATGGAAGTGGGTTTTCACAAGGAACTCCTGATTAGTCAGGCTGGACCAAGAAATTACGGTCGAATCGGTTTCAGTCACGAAAAGAGGAATATTTTCCCCCGCAGTGCTTCAGTGATAGACGAAAAGCAAAAACGTATCCAGCATTCGCGTACCATGTTCTGGATTAAAACGCTTTTTTCACACGAGCACATTTATTAACACGGTCAGTTTTTGCTTTTGCGGATCACAGCAAGACGTTGTCTGTGGCCTTCAGTTCCTGAAGAACGCTTCACAAGCCTGGTTTCTTCTGATCCACCGAATCCTGGGATCCACATGTTGAATTTATGGCCTATAGAAAAAGAACGATAAGCATCACAAATGGAAGGTTCAAAATTCACAAATAGATCCTAGGAATGCTAACGAAAATTGTTCCCACAAAAACAGAGCACATTTCAGACCTGGTTTCTCAACATATTTAGTGCAGCCACGAAGTTAGCAACCTTTTCGAAGTTCTCATCACATAGCCTGATCAATTAAATAAGAGTAGTTATCTCTGCGGATATGTGCAGCGACCAACACTTAAATGGGAGTTGGCACCCAGCAGTGACGTGCATAAATGAGTAGAATTGGAATGTTTCATTCGGCAAAAGTGCGGTTTCTTAGTAACGCGGTGCTTCGAAAGCCATGATATCATCCTAGATTACAAGCTCTAAATTCTCCGAAGTCTCAAAATGGACGAGGGGAATCGGAAACTCAAATTTCGCAATGTTACGAGGCGTCCAGAGCAGTCCTCAAGATCACGAAGTGAGCAGATATTACGTTAAAAATTATCGAATGCATAATCCGTCTTCCTCTACATAGAAAGCACATGCAATGATGGCGTGGATCTGCTATTCGAACTTCATTAAAATACCGGGTGATGCAAGCGCCACTATAGATCCAATACGGTATACAGTACATATTTTGGCGAGTTTTGAACACACCATTTTGAAATTTCTGTTAGAAGCGGTGAAAAGTGTGAAGAAAGGCGGCACTTATTCTGGCATCCAACTAAGAAAGTGCTTGGCACCTCGCTCGGAGAGAAAAGGAAAACTTTTTGGCCTTTTCAGTAATAACCCCCATCCTCGTTGAAGAAAAGTAACTCAAAAACCGACACAATCCACACACATTGTCCTGGAATTGTCACTGTCTTGCTCACATTCGTCAGGCTTTGATCACGAGCTTCAATTCTATGACGGCCGAAATTACTTTACGGTTGGGCGGGTCATGTCAAAATGCACGCTGCTTCTTTCACAATACTGTACTACACCTTCGTTTCATCAAAATTTCATCATGAAACTTTCATACTGGACTGTTTTTGTACATAAAATTCACGGTATGATCTAATTTCGCAACAAAAATACCCTAGAGTGCCCGACATGGTGATCTCTGGATTCCCGCGAAAAGAGAATGTAGCTTGAAAACAAAGTTTCATCAAAATCGACACAGCCTAAATGAACCACGTACTAAGGACGAGGAGGATGTCGTGAGTTTCGAGTGTAGTTGCACCACGGTGAACAGCCACATCTGCAGCCATGTCGATCACATTCTCCACAAAATCATCCGTCATACCCAAGAGAAGATCTTCTACCTCCTCGTCGAGCTGCTCGTGAGGGTCGACTTCCTTCACCATCTCTTGTAATTTTGATCGGGTCATCAACTGAAAAACCGAATGCTGAAGAGATGGGAACTACGATAGAAAATTCAGAAAACTTACTTGGCTCACTTGTGTCGAAGCTCCTTGGGAGCCAGAACTAGGAGAGGAAGATTCATTCGGGGCAATAGAAGATTGAGTCGTCGGGGCATTAGGGGATAAACCACTCAAGGGAACCGGTGTATTTTGGCGATTCATATCTGGGACAATCTATGCTTCTGCCATAAGAACATTCGCAATCATGCGAAGACATCACACCGGACATCACACACTTACGGGCCAAGCAAGATTGGCACACTTGTACCCGAAAGAATTAAAAATCTTCAGACGCCGAACAAGACTGGACCGATCCATCGAAGCAATGGTCGCGGAATTAAATTCTGGATGTTTTTCACCAAGCTTGCTACAACTTCACCATAATTCAACTCATTCCGAACGAATTTCTGCCCCACCACATTTCCTCGAGACATCGCATCTCAATTCACAAGCCAATCTCATCGTAGTTGGCAGTGTACAAATACGTTTCGCGTGCGAACAAATGTGGACCGCTAACTGCAATCCTTCGTTAGAAAAACGTCTGCAATTCACGAGGCTGCATCCGTATGGCGGGACGAGAAGCCTGCCTAGACCCAAGGGACTTTTTTGACCTTCTTTAGATGTCACACGTATACTAGAAAGATTCAGCATCACATGTACTGTACTGTACAGTACAGTAATCACGGAATTCCATAGAAAATGAAGTTGACGTTGTTTCATGCACAGTCTTTGCATGCTACTTGAATGATGGATATTTCACTGTAAGAATTTTGTCTGCATGAAGTTGAAAGGCATATGCCACGTACCCTATACTGTACTAAAAAAATACAATGCACGGTACAGTACCGTGTGCTGGACGTGACCGTTCCCTCTGTTAACTCACGGGCTTTATGAGCCAGTACTGTACATAAGCACCAATGTCATTGGAATTGGAGCATGTTACTAATAATGAACCATCATATTGGGTTGGCTCTGTATTATACTTTATCGCGGTCAATTATTGTTAACACTCGATCCCGCGCATGCATGATCTTCTTAAGTCTTTAACTCAAGATTTAACATGATCTGATAATAAATAGCCGTATCCTGGCCACCTATCCCTAATGTTCAGAACCGTTCTCATCGCATGAAGTTCTTTCGCGGTAGCGGCACGAGGAGTGCGCCGTTCCCTCGGAAGTGAAATTTGAAAAGTGATGCATCGTTTTTCAACACGAATAACGAATATTTTTATCCGTATAATTATGTTGCACTTTCGTGCATTTGTAGAACCGCATTCTTCGATTGATCTCGTGTGCTCTGAGAAAATTTCTGTCGTTCATAATCATGGTGGAGAAATCCGTTGTGGCCGGAAGATTGACAGAACACTTGGAACCTAGTCATCTCGTAAGTCTTCCAGCGTTCCGAAACTGCATGACGGGCATTGATCCGCATTCGGTTTCTTCCTAAATTTAGGATCTTGTTGACGAGTCTGATGGCTGCGGAGCGAAATATAATGTTTTCGTCGTCTCCGCTAAGTTCCAAGATCTGAGAACTCTCCAGAGGCACAGGTTCGTTTCCAATCAGAATTTCTTCACGAAGATTATTCAAAAAATGCTTCCCTATTAGGTTGGTTCACGACGCCCTCAAGGAAGAGATGAGCAATATTCACGCCCTGACGCTGAAAACTCTTACGCCAGAGGAGTTCGCGAAATCAGTGAATGACTGATTTTGATTAGCGCAATTAAAATTTTTTCTCTATCTGCCGATTATAGAATTATTTCGTTGAAATGAGTCTGGAAATGTCTAGTACTGTACAGTATCATGATCAAGATTGTCTAGAACAGGACTTCTCAACCAGTGGTATGCAAGTGCTTTCCAGGTGGTATATGTGCCTATACTGTCCCAAAAAATATTTTTAAAAATCCGAAAAAATGTAAGCTCACTCAGCCACACCTTGGCGAAGGCAACAACTACTGTACTTTACTTTAAATTCTCTTTTTTTAATATTTTCTCATCATTTTGTAGAATTTCAGCCTAGGAAAATGTGTAACTTTTTTGCCTTGATTCTCTTTTGTCCCAGATTAATTATATTGTACTTCTGGATTCATTTCTTACATTCACAAAATGGTGCTTGTCCTCTACTCAATGGATGAACAGTTGAACAGTGTGGATTTCTTTTATTCTGAAGAACATCCTGAATTTAAAAAAGGTTGGAGACTGGACAAGTATCCTGAGCATGATATTTTTCAAAATGATTCAAAGATTTATGGACAGTGAAAAATTAGTAATTCAAATGTTGAGTTCTTCTACCTTGCCTGCACAAAGAGGATTCACAAAAATTCAAGCTTTCCATCCAGCTTTCAAAAGACAGAAAAACTGTTCATCAAATGAAAAACTGAATCAAATTGTATTGTGGATATTACAGTTGAACCTCTCCAAGTTGAATTTCATGGGACCTGCAAAAAAATTCAACTTGGGGAGGTTTTGAATTCCATGTTGGTTTGAACTATACAATGCAGAGCCCTTTTTTCAGGGAAACTTGGAATAAAATACAAGGTGATATTCTGGGGCTTGAATGAGTTGAAAGGCTGCTGAACTTGGAGGCAGGGGTTCATTTGCCCAATCAAATCTTGCACTTCCTTTAAAACACACAAATTTATGTTTTTATTGCTTTCTTTCTTTCTTGGGTCAAGAAAATAATGGCCTACAGGCCAAAGAAATTCAACTTATGGAGGTTTGAGGGGAAAAGCTTTTGACTTGGGAATGTTTTTAATGTATTGTTTTTAGAGGATTCAGATGGGGACCTGAAAAAATTCAACTTAGTGGGGTATTTGACTTAGGGAGATTTGTGTTATCAAGGTTCACCTGTAGTAAGCTTAACACTTCAATTTATTAATTGCTGAAAATCCCAGGCAATCTTGAGACTTTGCCTCATTGCCTGAAATTGTTCCAATATCATACCCTGACAAACATTTCATTTTAATCATGAGTCAATGATGTGTAATTAGTTTTCTGAATCCAGAATCTCTGAAATTTTGTTTCAGGATTAAAATTGCTTCAAGCATAGCATTTATGGAGCAGCAAATTTTTTTCATTCCAAAAATAAATGAGGTTTGTTGTATGATAATTTGATAAATTTGTTAACAAAACTTCAGAAGAATGCACTGAAATGCTTAGCAGGATGAGTAACAAGTCCAGCACACAAGGGAAAAATTAAGAAGCGAAAAAGATTGAACCCTTGCATGTGCATGATTGAAAAATCTTCATCTACAAATTATTTTTATAAAAATTTTAGTCAAGTTTATAATTAAATCATTTGGAAGCTATAAGCAGACACTCATTACTTCTTTCTTACAAAAATTGTGGTCAAAAACACACAAATGTCAAGACTTTGAAAGCTGAAAATGTGTTCCTGAGTCTGTGCCGCTTAAACTTTCTACAGTGTATCTGTTTTTTAGAAGCCTCCAAAGCTTGTAAGAAATTTTTACTCTTGTCAACAAATTGAATTCTCTGCTAAGAACTCCTTTTTCTAGCATTCCCTGTTTCAACTTAATTTAATCCCTAAGACCTTGAAATTGTGATGAATTATGATCACCAATTCCATAAAAAGTATTTGATGATGTAAAAAGGCAATTGAGATGCTGGTGAGGTACATTATATTCCAGAACATATGGTTTATCATTTTATTTAAACCCACATTTTACCTCACGAGTGGTACACAACTGTTCTAGTGGATGAAAAATGGTAGGTGCCTCAAAAACATTGAAAAGCCCTGGTCTAGACTTGAGTTTCCCACATCTTCGAGCTACTGTATTTGTACTTTTTTAATATGGAAGCAAAGCCGTCAGAACAATTTTGATTCATTCTACAGCATTTGTTTTGATCAATTCAAGACAAATTTATAGGTATTTGGGGGTGTTGGCAATTTTGTGAATTGAATGGCGTTTCGAAATTAACGTGTCAAATGGCAAACACAAATTCACAGGATACAGTTCCCAATGTCACTGGACCGGACTTCTTACAAAAATGAATATACCAAAAGTAATCTTACCTTTTGGCTCTGGTTCATAATTTATGCACTGCTAGGAAGCGGCACACAGAGAACCATGAGCAGATCTGGAGAAGTTTCAGTGGAAGAACATCATCGACTGAGAATCATATATATATTTGTAAATTATCAAAAATTGGTGCCCAATTCCCCAGAATCAGTTCGGAATTGGCCGAAGTTTCATTCGCTGCTGTGCACATCTGTCAAAACTATTTGTACTTGCAATATTCTAAATTTCTTTCAGGAATAATCAAACCTCAGTTGAGTTTGTATATTGGAGTATTGCTGTCTTATCATTTGATATGAACAGCCTATAACCTTTCGGAGCTGAAGATGAAAAGGGCTCCTTTATTGCTGCTTGATGGATGTCACCCATGTTATAATTATATATACTTTTTCTTCCTGCACTCACTTCCTTCTTCAGCCAAATCTACTTTAGTTCTCAATAAATAATGCTAACCTCATTATTTCATTAAGATACCATCATCCATTGGTGAAACCCAATGGATAGGTTATGAAAATCCAATCTTATAAATTGATAGCTTAAACATTTCATTTGGGGAACTGAATACGATTCATATCCTGTATTACAATGTAAATTTAATTGACCAAAGATTTTATTCAAACCAAGAAATTTACCCTGATTAAAAGGTTATTAGGAGCACTAAAATTATTTGTTGTTTACTTCTGACATGGTAAGAGTAGACGTTGGGCTTTGTTATGGTAATGTGAGTTGAAGTCACTTCAACCGCATCTGTCAGTACTGCTGAGATAAAACTAATCGGAAAGGGCATATCTCTTCTGCCAATTATGGTGGATGGTGTATTAACAACGTTTCCCATTTTATTAGGATTACAATATATGTATGACATATTTGGTCCAGAGAATCTTTTGAAAATTGGTAATAATGGCAGCTTGTCACAGGATGTACCAACATAATTTGATTGGAATCTTGTCAGTTCACACCTGGGCCTTGCCCATGCTTTTACCTAAGTTGGCGCACTACTCATCAGCACCTACAGTTCACGGTGTTCATATTTTACTGCTATTCGTCTTCGTTAATGTTTGGACTGCGTACACCAAGCAGCGCAGGTATGCCACATATTTTCAGCTAATTTTTGTCTAGAATCGCATCAACGCAGTAGGAAATCTCACGTACTTATGGTACCGAACTGTTATTGAAAAAATGGGGAGCCACCATGCAGCATACTCATCAGTCAAGTACTGTCAGCCGAAATAATCCCAGTTTTCCTCCGCATCTTCCGAAAAACTGACAGAATGAAACAACTTGTGTATGGAACAGTTGCAATATTGTAAATGTATTTGCTCATAATTCACGCAATTTGATATAATGTGTATGATTGCTTGATTAAAACTATAAATATTCCTTAGGCTGAGTATATCTGAGAAGCTGCAGAGCATTCCCTTTCCAGCTGGGCCATCTTCAGCTGCAACTTGGCTAGCCATTTTGAGAGCAGGATCTGAGATGACGGACATCTCTCGTCATCCTTGTCCATAGCCGGTTGCCAGCTCAGTAATGTCTGCATCCTTACTTGCAAATGGCCTGGTAACTGTATCACACAAATAAAATGAAAATTTCAAGAAACGTGTAGGTCATTTTGATCGCCTTTGCGTCATATACAGTGAAACGTGAATCAAAATTTGTCTCGACGAGTGAACTACCTCATCAGTTTCCTCAGCGACTATAGCCTCTGACATTTGGTATCATAACTTCGAAGGAAAACTTGAGCAAGTATGCAAGCCCTGAACAGTGATGCGCATGATTGCCTTGTTTAAGGCTATGATACTCACATTTTGAGAATTCAGAATGTCTACAGGTGGACTCTTTCTACAACAAAATGCAGGGTACCAGAATTTTTGTTTTTACAGAGAACCTATATTGGGTTCAGCCCCTATGTAATCATGAGACCAAACAAAGTTTATACAGAGCAAGTCATCCTTGCAATCAGGTTTGTTGTAGAAAGCGATTTTACCTGCATAGCATTTGAAAGCACATTATGTCATACAATAAGTGTGTCAACTTAATTTCTGAGACATTCAACTTTGAGTCAAATCTTTTCCCTCCTTCAGAAACTTTCTTGAAAGTTGTGGTTTTCAACTGACCCCAGAATTCACATTAATGACTTCAAAAATTGGAAACCAAAACTGAAAGAAATTGATCAAAAATCTCATTTGAGACTATTTTTATTCGTCTTTTCTTCAGTGGGGAATTTATTGGCACTCAAAACTTGGCCCATCTATCTCTCGACCATTCTATTCTTAAATTGAGCCAACTAGTGCACGGAACTAAAGGCTGTTATGTTCAAAATGTGTCTAAGAATTCAGTTAATCCAGGCCAGAAAGAGGCCCACACTGTACAGAATAGGGTGAAAATACTCCTAGGACAAATTTCTTCAAGAGGGGTAAAATACTGAATTTGCTGCAGGTGTCGAATGAACTGTATTGTAAAACTCACTTGACTCGAGTGCGAGTACAGGACTGGAACCCAGAGCGGCATCAAACCCCCAACCGTAGAAGACTGACACTCGAACAGGGACTCCATGAGGTTCAAAAAGTGAGGTGTAACCATCTCAGCCATCTGAAAACCCACCACAAAGAACCTGCTTTACGGCAACCCCTGTCTGTTATAAAGTGCAACACATCCACTAATGTGCCTTTAACCCAATCTATCTATGACACCCAAGGAATCCACTCAAGAGGTTGCAGTGCAGTGCACTTCTGGTTGCCCCCTTTTGAAGCTGCTAACGAGAACTATGCTTACACAGATTTCCACATCCAGGGAACTACCACGCAAGGAACATCGATCAAGGGGGTATCCAATCCAATGGAGGGTCACATGCTTGGTCTAAACATTCAACAGTGAGCAGACACAGTGGGTTTGCCAAAGAGCGTAACCAAATATGACACCAAAGAGTACCTGCTCCTCCACTTCCTGCAGGGTTTCAGGATTCCACGAAAAGAATAATCAGGGTTAATCAGCACCCACAAAACAAACACCCTCTAACATTGGTGGCTCAGCTTCACTCACCACTTTGGAGTGTGAGACCAAGCTCAGGATGGCTGGGGTCACTTTCGCCCAAAAGTCGGTCAAAAGAGACCTAGACTCGGCATCCCCACTGCTCCCTGGGCCACTCATGGCCCTCACTAATTGCTCCACGTATACTGTCCATAACTGCGAACAAAACTCACGTTACCTCCTTCCGTCTCGCATTCACACACACACGCCATCTCACCTGACACAGGATGAACACATGAAACAAGGCACTCATGTGGATCACGGATGCCTTTGACTGTTCAGGAAACCCCGCCAAGATCCCCTGAATGTGATCCGCTATGTGGTTGGACGCATCAAATGACAGCGGTTGACAGGATGCTCCTCCATGAACAGCTCCAACGAATCCAGACGAAGGTGCTCCTCCTAAATGATGCAACGCTCCAAGCAGCAGCCATGACAGCAGCCTGATGTGCGCAACACTCTCCACGAACTCCCTGGGGCTAAACACACGCGTCAATACATGAGCGGTATCCAACAAAAATACGGATTTACCCTTGTTGAACCAGAGGTGGAGGGTTCGTCAACCAAGGCAGGAACCGAACGATGACCTTGTTCTCCCTTGACGGCACTCCTGCACCATTCCTGTACATCTCTTGAGCCAAGAACTGCGCCAAACCCCCCTTCAGCACTCCTCCGAGCTTGTCCTTATTCGGACTATGATGGGCCTCGAAAGCGCTCTAAAAGGACCGCATTAAACAGCCGGGACACGAAATAGACCGAGAATCCCACCAACCCACCTTTACTTTTGAGATAGTGTGCGCGTCAGCGATGTAGTCGATGATCTCACTCAGATGAGCTCGCATGCAGTCCGCGGCACAAGTGCTCACGGGGTTCAAGGGATCCTCTTTGCAATCTTCCACCCAACAGGTTCTGCAGGAACACTCTCTATCAACTCCCAAGGGAGATATGATGTTAGCTGCCAGGTGCTCATCACCCAGAGGGAGATACCCTGCCCCGCAGTCCGACAACACTAATTGCGTCATCATCAACACACTCCTTTCGGGGGCAGTCGATTTGAACCTCAGCACAGAGCACAATTCCACCACTGCCAATCTCGTCATGTAAAGCTTGTCCCTTTCCTAGAAAAAAAAACACGAACGATGATCCTTCGATGTTGAGAAAATGTCAACCGGAACAGTACCCTTGAGAATGCTCTGTTACACCAGTGGCAAATTTGAGTCAGCATAGGGAAACTTATAGCACCAGTGATCAAACAATAACCAACGACTTTTCCAAAAGGCTCCAAGAGTCCCTGAAAAGAAGGAACAGTTCATGTATCACAGTAGAGTATTCATCGAAGCTCTACTGGCTACAAACTTTGTAGGATGCAACAGCAGGCAGTTTCAGGACAGACGCAATGATGCTCAACAACGCCCTAAAATGGGTGATGCTGGACATGATTAGAACCAGTTTCCTGAAGAAAACTTCCATGGCCTGCACTAAATTGGACCCCGAGATCGCCAAAGCTTCGGACGGAACGACTTCCAGATAAACCGCCATGTTTGCCAAAACGGTGTTCAACGAGTTCATTGGGAGAGGTCTCTTGCCGCCATATTGCTGCAATCATCAGACCTCGAATTTGAGCAATGGAAAAACGGGAGAAGGTCACACAGAAGATACCTCGAGCATGAACTGCAATGGCGACGCTGGATTCATGTCGGCATAGTCACCCAATACTTGGGACACCGTCTTGAAGAACTTCGGTCTTTGCGCCTCTGTGAAGTACACATGAAGCAACCATGAGCTTTAAAAATAAATCAAACTAAATAATTTCCCAACTTAACGCCTGCGTCTTCCAACCCCAAAATTTACTTTGTCATAAGATAGGCGTCGCCCAGATTTGTCCAGGTTTCATTCGATCGCAATTGAAGGACAGAACTTAAGGTCAGGGCTACCCAACCTGTGATATGCTGGAACCCCACCAGGTGGTTTATTGTTTTGGTAAAGATATCGTCATGCTTCGCACTAGGTACAACCCAGAAAAACTTTAAAAGCCCTCCTCCAGGTGAAGTGAGGCTAGTTAATTTTTCGTGTAGACATGGATAAAGGTCGCACGCATTTTAAGCAATGATTCTCAGAAAAAAAACGGAAGTTCAGTGGGAAAATGCGTCCTACATGCAGGCACAACCGCGTTCAACATTTTACACGGACCATTCGGCTTCAAAGCGGGAGGGAAAAATTCAGTACCTGAGGTGAAGGACTGGAAAAGCTGAGGGAAAACGTTGTTCGGGGCCATTTGGGCGAAGATGCAACGCAATGCTTGCCGTGCAACAGAAAGCGCGCTTCCTGGAATGTGAGTGTTGCCTTCCACTTGCCATGGATATTGAGGATTTGAGGCCAAACTGCGAGAGTACCCAAATATTCCACTTTTTTCAATATCGAAAATTCAATGAATGAAACAATACCTCGCAATGGTAACAATGATCTCCGGTAGGTTGGGAGCCGCTAGCGCTGGTTCACGCCTGATGAATGTAGTCAGAACCAAAACTGCCAAAGCCAGGTCCTCATCCGAAAAGTGTTCCAAGGGTAGCCCACATTTGCTGCACCTCGCAACCACTCCTCCACAGTCGATAATCTTCGGGGCTGCTCTTCTGATGGGCAGATAACCTCCAAGAGTCACAGCTCCACTCACGTCATCATCTTCGTCCTCCTCCTCCGGGATCTTTTCTTCTTCCGGCTTCGGCTTGGATTCCGATTTTTTGTTCTCGATTGTTTCCCTAAGAGAAAAACGTTGGACAATAAAATGAAAGTTTTTTTCATGCTCGAAATTCGACTCACATTACTGAGTGAGGTTTTTCATCAAGAGCGTCCATCTCAGGCATGGTCTTGCCTTCCCACTTCCCCAGACTCATTTGTCTGCCGAAGTTCTTTTTACCTGAGCTGCTGCCGGTCGAGTTTGGCGAATTCTGCTGAACCACAACCGCATCACTGGCTTCCATGATCAACTGCAACGTACGCATTCAACGACGAGTTTCCGGGCCAAAAGCATCATCAACTCACGGGTTTCTGGACAATAGCTGCCCTTGACGAGAGTCCAACAGGTAACAAGCGCTCTGGAGCAGGTATTTCTGGCGGGAACACATCCTCGGACAACTGAGGAGTGTCTTCTGACATTGAGGCCTCATAACTGCCACCTGAAAAAATAAATCGGCGTAATTTCAACCCGCGATCATTTCGAAAAGCATCTGGTGGCCTACCATGCACTGAGGAGTCTTCATCTCTGGACGAGGAGTCTATTCCCGTGGTATCAAAATGCAGCAACCTGCTGGCAACTGCGAACGAACGTAAGTCTACAGTAAATTCGGAAATAAAAAATGTAGCTCGACACTGGCACCAATCACTAAAAATGAAACGTTGAATAAGTCATAGACTCATTTTCAGACACCACCGAAAATATAAGCCCTCATCACTTTCCTGGAATGTAGACTCATTTTCAGACACCACCGAAAATATAAGCCCTCATCACTTTCCTGGAATGTGAGCGAGAAAAGATACCTTTCCTCTATCTCGAGGATGAGCAACTGTCAAGTACAATTTCTCTCCACAAATTCTCTCATTTATAAATACTGCAAAATAAAGGTGGACTCTCTATACAACAATCTTGTCTACAATTATATTCTCGATATCACAAATGGTTTGTCCCATAAGGTTCTCTCCCCATGGTAAACGGTTTACCTACAACGAGTTTTTCCCGGGTATCAAGGGTCCCGGGCCCTTGAATTTCGTTGCAGAGAGAGTCCACAACTTTTGCAACACAATTAATCCAGTTTATAATTGTTTGCATCTACATATCAGATCAATCCTCAAAATATTCCCTCCGAACTCATTCCAAAAAAGATGAAAAGCAATTTCTTCCCCAGGATAGAACGGTTTTAAAGTAGAAATTGAATATAATAAGAAAATTTGATTTACCTTTAGGACTGCCAATGGGCAACAATCTCTCCTGAGCTGGATACTGCAACACTTCGCTGGTCTCACTGGACGTACTGGAAATTACCACAGGGGGTTCCATAACTTTGACCCGGGTGACTTCTGGTAACTACAAGAAAATTGTTTCTTCGTGAGAAAAATGCTGGAATCTCATTTTCCTCTTCAATCAGTCACCTCATGCGTACATGCTAATCTTTCCAACACCTCCGCACGTGCTTGCTCAGCATTATCTGAAATTTTCCAGTGCAAACGCGGATGGGGATCGAACACCCTTCCGTAATGTCCGTAAGGTGACGGCAAAGCGGACGGAGTCTTCGTTGCCTGAATCCCAGAACAAAAATGCATTTCATACCTTCGAATGTTCAGCAGGTGCGACTTACTGGTCCAGACGCAGGTTCTTCAAAGGATACCCTAGCTGTACAAGGAGGTCTGCAAGTCTTCACCTGGGACACCAGCAGCTTTGCTTCGGCAACACCGGGATCATCGGAATGGATAGAAGCAACAGCATCCTGCTCTTTTAGGGGCACCACCAGGTCCAAAAGCTCGGACTAAACATATTAGCAAAGGTTAGCGGAAAAATAGTGCTTTCATAAGTTCCCAAATTGATAAAACAAAGCTTTGAAATCAGCGTAGGAACTTTATCATTTCCCAAAACCCGATTTCAATATACAACAATTCCTCAAACCCTTGGCTTATTTCATGCTAATTGTCGGCAACTTCATTGAAATCTTTCTGTTCGAGTCTATGAAGTTGTCGATGGAATAACTCCTTCAACTATCCTGTACTGTGTTTTTGATCATCCGACGCTGATTGAAAGAGCAAAAATTGTATATTCAACCATTAGGAGAATAACTACTCTATCAAAATGTCGATGGCTAGGTATCACTCTTTCTTTTCTTTCCTTGAAAATTTGTTCCTTTTCAACCACCCATAAAGTCGTAGGCCTCACAGGAGCACATTAGTTCCTTCCATTTTTTGAATGCGAAATACAATTCGAACGGTTCTGCTTTTAGTGAACACCTCAGTATAAAACCTTGAGATTAAAAGGTTAATCCTTCAAAATTAGAGGACTTCAGAATGCTTCGCATGGGCTTGGGGTAGCATCTTCTGCAATTCAGGGTACTCATAGATTCATATGCAACAGAGAAACATACAGTTTGTTGGGACGTTGAGTCCTCTTCGTCATCATCGTCATCAGACTTCGGGCTCTCGGGAATGACTGCAAGCTCGGGTTCGGCACAACCATAATCCTGTACAGCGGCTTCAGTAGGCATGGATGCTGAGACAAAATGTTTCACAGAAGAATGCTGTCCATGGGATTGTCCGACAGGGTGCCCATGCGCCCGGCTTATGGCTGACCGATTATGATGCTGTTGGATAGCAGCCACTGATCCGGTTTCGATGTCTCCTTGAGCAGTGGATGCATGCTGATTGGTCTGAAGGATTCAGAAATTTTACCAAAATGAATTCCGATTCTGCCCACAAGAGGGCCTGACTATAATAATTTTCCTTTTCTTCCTCCCAATGCGAGTCTTGAGTTCCTCCAAAAGAAACTTATCATAATCAAGCTGGAAATTACGGCAACTAGTAAATTATAAGCAAAAGTAAAGTGATCGTGCTCAGAACTCGTTCTCACTGTTCCAATTTTGGGAAAAATTGGGAAGAAGATCACAGAAAAACCAGAAGCTATCTTGTATAGAAGCACAGATTTCAAGTTCGAGTAGAATAAAATGCAGCAACCTCATCGATGTGAATGCATGAATTCCTCAGCACAAAATGGAAAGTAGTTTCCGTCATTTTCACCAAAGAAAAACAGAAAAAAATAAAATTTACATGAATTAGGAATACGCTTTTCGATCAATGTCCGACATACTTCACAGGGAATGCTGAATATTGTATACGAGGGGTTGCACATTTCCCCGCGCACTCATTTCAGCATAACAAGAGGTGGCATGGTTCTGCGCGGAATCGTTACCATGCGGACTTGAAATGATCTGAACACCAGGGATTTTTTCTCTTGTTCCCCGGTATCCCACGGGCTAGGCAGACAGTTTTTCAATGTAATTGCAGTTGATTCGCGCACACTTCTTAGCCCCTTTTAATCCATGTGTCGAAACCAAAGCGGTGGTTCTACCATGACAATGCCCCCAGCCCACAAGGCGACGTCCACCGTCCGTTGCCCGGAGGAATCGGGCCTGAATGTCTTTGACACCACCACCCCACTCCCCTCACCTGGCCTCCTCTGACTTTTGGCTCTTTCCGAAGCTGATGGAGCCCTTATGAGAGGCCGACACTTTGAAACCAAGGATAAGCTTGTTGATGCTGTTCTGGGGGAGGTTCAAAATTGAACAACTGAACATTTCAAGGCCTGTCTCAACACATGGATCAAAAGGGCTGAGAAGTGTGTAAAAATTGGTGGTGATTACGTTGAGAAGGTGTCTGCCTAGCCACTTGGAACTAGTGAACATGAGAAAATTGTTTTTAAAAAATCACTGGTGCTCAGATCATTTCAAGTCCGCACCGAAACGATTCCGAGCGGAACCTTGTAACCCCTCGTACGTTCACTGACTCAACTTATCTAAGCTTATCAAACGTAGGTGAAAATCAATCCAAATACATTATTCCGAAAGTGACGGCAGTTTCAAAAGCACGCACTACTTCAGGCATCGCTTTACGATTTCAAATGGAAATTAGTTGAATGACTGCCACTTGGCGGAGAACACTGGAAAGGTTTCAGAAATTGAGGCGAGCCATTGAAAAAATGGGAAAACTTTACAACCCCCAACTAATAATACGAGAACATAAAAAATATACTTCAACTTGCGCCAAATTTAACAAAATATGGTCATTTCGGTGGAATAGACAGGCAGGCAAGAAACAAAATTTACACACGTGACCCAAATGTTGGTGAAGCGCATGACTTGTCTTTGCCGCCAAGATCCCTGGCGGCGGTTTTGGAGTAATCGGAGGCGTCTGTCCATCTTTTTGATAGGTATGCGGACCGAACTCCAACCCACCCAGAGACTCAGCAGATGGGCTCGGGTCTGGAAACGAGACTCCTTTCACTTTGCTCAGGGTGACCTAAAAAATCTACTCACTCATAGAAAGCTGGCTTTGCTGGATAAGTGCTGCAGCGGGCAGACTTCTGCACTTGTGACTCTGTGACTGGATGGTGTTCAGCACTAGTCTGATCAATACTTGCACTTGCGTTGACAAGTGCTCCACGTTATAATGGTACTGAAAAGTGAAAATACAACTAAAATCGCAAACTCGAGCAAGGTAACACAGATTTTGAAATTCACAAACCTTGTACAAAAATATCAATGACGACACAAGCCAGGAGTGTCTCAGAGGTGGGTCCACCAACCACAAGGAATAATTCGGTGGGTACCTTTCACCAGGTGCTTTTTGAGGAGACGGGCAATAAATCAGAATTGCCAGAAGATTTGGCGCCAGCAAGTTTCCAACTTTCACATTCCTATCCAGAACATCTGGTAAACTGCTCAGGAAAGCATTGAACATCGGAGAGAACCTGAGGGAAAAGCCGTAACATTAAACTCTGCTAATGCACTTCGATATTTTATGATATTCTTAAATAATTCACAACGCTTTAGAAAGTCTGGATGGTTTTATGAAACTTAATCCGCATTGAGATTCCGTATTCCATACGATGTAATGTTTTCTTGTCTGATACAATTAAATATTCCAGCGTGGGTATATGTCACTGGACAACACGATTGTACAGTACGGGTAGAGAACAGTAAAATTTCATCACAACAAACGAAAAATTCGTTGTAATTAGATTCTTGGTTTTCCGAGTGTGCAGGACTGAAAATTTATTTCAGACCTTACCTTTCTTAGATTTCCTTTAAAAAATGCTGGTATTACGGAAGTATAAGTTGAATTAAACAGAAAAAAGTGTACGAAAAGCATTTGTTCATCAACAGCTGTACATTCCCTGAAATCAGAAAACATTCTTTCAAACAATTTTCTTTAAAATAACCATCCATTTCAAAATTTTAAAATCCTGAAACTTCCTGCAATTCTAAATTTCCTGTAACAGAAGATTTAAACTTAGATTTGTAAAGATGTTTTCAATCATGAACAAGTTGGATTTTCCCATATTGTACCACTTGGTAAAAATGTCGATGGTCCATGCACACATAATCAAGGCAAAAATTCGTCGTTCTCATATTATATAGGAAAATTAGTTTATTATAAACATTTACATAGATCATTGTCCCTATGGAGAAACTGCTCGGAACCAGACAATTTTTTTTTTACGAGATTCGTCGCAACGGAATTTAACTGTATGCCAATTTTACGCAGAGCTATGTAAGTTTTATTGTCTTCGGTGATCGTCTATGAGCGTATATACATTGAAAAAACATGATAATTGAGTTCAACGCAGTCGACTGAAATTTTCTAAAAATAATTGACGATATTTTCAGTGCTTTTCCTCCTTCAAGCAAATCTCGCACATTCACCATCAATTTCGATGCATTTCTGATTCAAAACACCCCGCATGGTACACGGGACACCCCCTGAACAACTTCCATCACTGAACTGTTCAAAACTCACCGGATCTTCAAGGGAGGAACAACGAATGTCTTTTCAACAGGCAGATATCCCAGCAGGATGCTCAGGTGCTGGATGACTATGTTCTGCACCTTCAGCTTCGGTCTGTCATCCGCAGCCACCGGCTAAAGATGAAAAATACATTCGCGTTACTTTATCAAAACAGCAATTTTTCCAACCAGACCTTCGCCAAGTTGGCCATGAAGTGCATCAGCAAGGAGATGAGCAGATGTAAGGTCTCTCTGTCCGTGTCTTCGGACTCCAGATTCTGATGAATCAGGATGGCTGTGCTGACCTCTTCAGCAGCCTTTGATCCAGCGTGAACATTATTTGCTCCACCGAGTAAATGCGTTGGCCAAAACTTGGAACTCTTCCTCTTGATCATCATCGGTGCTGAACTTTGCCTGCTCCAAACTCTTGCTGCAAGATTCCATTTCAAATCAGAATTTTAAAACAAACTTATGCTTGGAAGGTTATACATCGCTTTCGAGAGTGGTCCCATGTTACATCCGGATTAAAAGCTTGACCCGAACTGACAGTGTCGCCACCAATCGACGCCGGGGCAGACATGGTTCTTTTGTAGGGCCACTTGAGCCCCAGGGTCGAGGACAATGTCAGTTTCCCGAGGGTATTCGATGACCCTTGGTCAATGGAGCTCACAGCTTCATGGGCCCTGCTCAGCTTCCTCTGCAAGACCTTGCTATCCAGGTTGTTGTTTCTCAAGTCTTCGAAAAGATGGTATATGAAAAATGGCGAATATCCGAAGAGAAAGTTTCAAGAAAGCAAGCATAAAAAAAGAAGGTAGTACAGGCGAATCTAGATACAACGAAGTTGTTGTGACCGGGAAAAAGCTTCGTTATCATAAAAATTCGCTATTAAATTACTCTGTATTTGAATAAAATTGTGGCTATCGGTCAGGGGCCTGAAAAACGCATTCTTTGTAAGCACGAATACGTTATGACGACTTTCGTTGTACTGTACTGTAATGAGATTCTACTTCGCCATGAAATCCCGTACAGTGATGCTAAAGTAAAGTAGTATGCATCATACAATCAGTTTAACAGCAGCAAAACTTCAGATCAGGTTACGATCGAATTGATTCCTGATTCTTCTTCGTATGCTTGCTTCATCGCGAATTTTTTTTTCGAATACAATACAGTACTTGTTTTTCGGATGCAAATGCAATGAGGATACGTACTCATTTTTTAACACACACCTCTTGGGAAGGGCAAGCTGGACGATGTCTTGTCCATCTGAACCTGAGCCTCCAGAAACAGTGCGTCAAATCTAGCCAAGAAGAACTCCCAGGACAACACTGGACGATTTCGCAGGCAATTGGACACTTTGCGAAGGCTTTGAAGGATGATCGGCCTATCCACTACCACGGTGTCAAACTGCAGCTCAAGACACCTACATAAAAGCTGAAACGAAGGATGTTGTACAAGATGACATGTACAGGCTAATAAAAAAACAATCGCCTTACTTTCAATCCAGTATCTGTCAGCAGATCCAAGCACATGGCAGCCCGATAGGCAACGTGGTGGTTTACGTCCTCTAGACATGCTACAGCAAAGCAGAATGCAGTCGCCAGAGAGGAAAACACCGGCGATCCACTGGTTTTCACAGACCTACTTTCAAGGTATTGTCCAAGCACCATCACCTTTTCCACTTCGTTGAAGAAAAAGAACGAGAGGAAACATTAAAGCAAAGGTTTTGGAAAACCCGAAGTATCATCATCACAGATCATCAAGCTTCTACTTCAACAAGAAAAAAAAAAAACGATTTGCTCGAATTTCAGGGAAAATAAGGCCGAGAATCCAGCAGCAATTCATCTCAGATTTTCTTCTCTTTCGGAAAAAAATTCAGTAACTTTAGGACGGTAACGCGACTGGATTTCTTACAATTCAAAATTTGCTCAAGAAAAAATTTCATAACAGAAAGCACTTGGGATACACTTGGCTACCAGCTCATCGGCCTTAAAGTTGCAACAAAAATGTCGGCAATGTCAAGAGCCCCTACTTCGAGGAGCACGTCAGAAACAGAAGTCTGCGGAGTGAACAATTCGCCAGGGTTTTGAATGCATATCTTCCCTTAATTCAAAATAGGATTTCGTGCAAAAATGAAAACTTTTCGCAAGATCATTATTCATTCAAAACGCGGTACATGCTTGATCAAGGTTCAATTTCTGCGCTTGAAATTCCCCACTACGATAAAAATATTGGAACTGGGTGATTCTCGAATTCCTTTATCCGTGATATGCGCACAATAAAACTACTTGCTGATATTTGAGGTTCAATAGCAGATAATTACGCTGATCTCACCTCCAGTGAATCTATCATGCCAGGACTCCGAATGAAACGTTTCCACCAGGATCTGGTGCATCACTTCAGCTCCCAGGGGCAAATTCAGACAATGAAGAATCAGCGTCACACTGATCCTTGCAATGTGCGAATATTTCGCTTGCAACAACTGCCAAAAGCTGAACCGAAGGTTTTGAACTGAATCAGCGAAAGAGTAGTTTTTTCACGGCAACTCACTGCTTAAGCAGCAGCTGTTCCTGACACCATATAAGGAATCCTTTGTGGTCCCTGTGAGCTTGCATTAAGGCTTCGCCCGGCAGAATCAACCTTTGCAAGCACAATACTAAATGATACACCACATCAGGGTCATTGTAGTCGGGCATTTTCTGTGCAGTACACAAAATAAAAATCGCATCAACTCCATGATAAACCTTCAGACAACGAACACTGACTGTCAACATCTGGTAGATCAGCTGAAGCTGAGGCGGCAAGTCCTGCAAAGAGAACTTGAACCTCCCGACAGAAGTAGACCAGAAGGTAGACTGGGCGGGGTTTGCAGCAGGTCCTTGTTCCACAGGTTCGTCATTCTCCCCAACCAACATGGCAGAAGCCACCAGAACTTTCGCCTGTCCTGAAAGATAAATAAAAGAAATTCAATGGAGAGCAAGAACATCAAGAATTGACTTCGGTCTTATCGCACCGGCTTCGTCCTCAGTTGTCGTAGTAGCTTTTGCAACAGCGGCTACCACATGTTCCTGGGGGATAATGGCTGCAACATCCTCAGTTACTTGCTCCATCACGGCTGTCCTCAGTTTTTGCGAGTAACTCACGGCTCCCACAGCCGGACAAACGTCATGCTCTCCCAAGCTGATAATGCCTTCCGAGGGTTTCATCATCACAACGCCGCCAGCTTCCACACCTTCACCCTTCCTTTCTATTGTTTCCTCTGCTGCATCTTTGAGAAAATCGTGCGTAGGGCTAGCCCGGTCATCTTCCTGTACACAATGAACGGGCAAAAAAACATGGCTCGTCATTCATTTCAGACCCTTTTCCTTTGGCTTCATGAGAAAATCTCGTAGGTCCGAAAACCTACCAGGGCCTGAAAATCGTTTTGGGTACAAAAATTCCACAACGTGAATTGATGCATCTCCGTAGATGAAGTAGGAAAAGGTGCGTAGAAAAATTCTAAATTATTAAATAAGTATAAATGCAGTTTCGAAGTCAAATTTCCCGCAACAGATTTCAATACTGGAAACCTCAAAATAATCGTACTGTGAAATACTGTGAGGTTCTCCGCTTTCAAAAATACTGAAGCCCAGATTGATTGAGGTCTACAGTATTGTACTTCGCGGTATTTTCGTAACCCGCGGAATTTTTGTTACCCCACAGGATTTGCAGGGCTGCGGGATTTTCTCCTGTACTCCTCTCTTCAAAGGGTGACCAGGTGTAAAATCCGAGGTGAGTTCCCGAATCCAGAAAAAAACGTAAGAGTAAAAGGACTGGCAATTATCATCATTATTATTTTTTTATTAGTCCTGTTGGATGGATGGAGACATATTCGATATTTTCCTCGCCCGAATTTGAAGAAAGGGAAGAAGATAAATTAAAAATCCAGCGTGAAGAAACGAGGTTCTCCCGCATATCTGCACGTTTTACAAATTCTTTGACAGTCATGAAGGTTTTCCTTAAAGGTCAATCACTGTGTTGAGTAAAACATCGCCCAAGTCGAGTCTTGTCATTTATTGAATCCGCAATTCCGCTGTCGTTCGGAGGATTCGGACCCGGACTTCTGGTTATTCAACATATTTTCAAGGTTCTAACAATACTTATGAACCACGTCTGAAGTTTTACAAAAACGAGGGAAATTGATTCCGTGAAACGGAGGGGTTAAGAAAACACTAACCAAAAATTCTCAACATACGTGTGCGCCACAACGCACTCACATTTTCACGACACGAGTGGAAACTTTACTTACGCGGGAAAATTCCAAATTAATGTCCAAGTACCTGGTCTCCGGTGTCCGGTTTGGAGTCAGGGATGACGTAGTCCAGCAAGTCTTTAGCCAGTTGATACCAAACCGTGGCCATGTAACACTGGAGACAATCGATCGGTTCCTCGTCATCCGCATCACCACGACACCGGTCACCCAGCGCTCTTCCGATTTCATTGTCACCGTCATCCCTCTTCTTCCGCGGTCCTCTTCTCGATCGCAAAGAAGCCCCTCTTCTATACTCCCATTCACACCTATCCTTGCAAGCATGCGACACGCTGGAGCACCACTCAACCTGCAGCATTGCTTGGAGTAGGGAAGCGATTTGGGGGCCAGGAAAATAATCTATTCCCTCGTGCCGCTTAATCTCGGCAGTTTCCAATTGGGACAACAAAATGTCCAGCATCTGAACGAAGCAGACTATGTTGAGGTCAGAGTCATCCACGTATGTCTCATCGGGTTGTTTGCCGCGGAACTTTCTTTTCTTGTTTCTCTCAAGCTCTTTATACAGCTCTTCGTCTTCAGCTTCTGAAGAACTGAGGAAGTCGTCCGCGCTGTCCGACTCATTCTCCGATTTCACAAGCTCTGCGGAATACCTCAAATGAAGTCAAATGTTGCAAGAGAATAAGATCAAAGCGTACTCGGAGCATCGGGGAAGAAGCAAGGCACAGTGGCATCTGGAGTCAGGCTTTTTACGCCCTGGTGGAACATTTTCAGCAGAAGATGCACAGGGACAGCGATTTGCAAAATTGAAAGCGCCTGAAGCCAAGACAGAGCCTGCTCTTGGACGTTCGCTGCACAGTTCCTAAACCTTGAGGAAATGAACTCGTAGGTCTGGCTGGCGTCAAAGCCCAAAGGACTCATGTCTGGATCCAAGATTTTGCTGGAAGAAATCCAATATTTCCATCAAATCCTTAGAACTGCATAAAATCGCTGAGAATGGGCGTCTCGCTACTTGCATCTCTTTTCGCTTTATTTTTGCAGCTTTTCCAATTGCGGTACAAATACTATGGCGCCTCATAGAAGGTTCAAAAATACAGTTCTTCTTCAACCAGATAACAACAGCACACTTCTCAAAACCCGAACAGTTTAACCCATTAAACTGCCACCCTTGGTTCCCGCTAAGATTTTGCCTCAGACAAGTCTGCCAAAACTTGAAGGAATGGGGAAACTTCGATAGGAGGCCATACACCAAGATTTCATTTTTTTCTATCTCGAACAGGCTCATACCCTCATTTTTTCCCTATATAAACTGCCAACGTGTTATTTGTGTCTCATCAAGGTTTCTCCTTCTGAAACATGCTCTTCTCCATTTTTTCTTGATAATCTGACAAGGTTTTCTTCATTCCGAACGTGCTCTTCAGTTTATTTCGTTCTGAATAAAAACGTTGTACTGTATATTATTGTCTTCCTAAAGCACTCTTCAGTCACTGATTTGTCTCAATTTTTTATGTGGCCCACTACCATAAACTTGAACACCCGTGTGACGCGCCAAAATCATCCCGCACAGAAATTTGGAAAGAGGTTTGACTATACTGTGCAGTAGCTGAAAACGCTGATGCACGCTCCGCAATGGCACGCCAAAACAGTAGAAAGATTTCGAAGAATTACCTCAATATTCCCTTCAGATCCTGCAGCTCGGTTTCAGGGACGTCATTCACAATAACTTCCATCCAAATAGGCATCACTTGGGTCCACATCTCGAGCGAAATGAGTTCATAGGGCACCAGGCAAAACAGCCGTTCAATCCCCATTTTCACGTGCTCCCACCTGGAAACTTGCATCTCCCTGCGGCACAGAATAACATTTTTAGAAAAACGATAAACCTCGGAAATTCGGTCTCTGACCATTTTCCTCCGACTTTTGCGTAAGTGGGAGGATGCGGCAGCAAACAGGCGTTCACTAGCATGGGGTAGTCCGACTTGACCTTAGATATCCAGGTGTTGGTGTAGTCAGTCTTAATCTGCTCAATTGCATTCCCAGCTTTGTCGTCCGACAAACAAGCAGTGGAGTAATACCACTGAAAGAGCATGGCTAGCAGGCGTCCAAGGACATGCTCGGGTACGTCGGGTGCAGGTTTGCAGAGTCCCACCAGCAGGTAAACACCGAACCGGGACATGAGTCTCCTTTCCTCCTGGGCCTTCGCTTCTTGCTCGAGGTCACCAGTGTCGCCCGACAACATTCCCAGGAGTCGTTGGTGCTTCTCGCCAAGGATTTCTTGCATGGATGTGCCACTGATCTCCTCCTTCTCCAGGACAGGTTCTGCTTCTTTCAGCAAACTGCAGATGCGTATGATGGGTCACGAAAACGTGCTCGTTTCAGCTTTGCTGCCCCCTTTTTATATCGTGTTATTTCTTGAGACACCACCATTACAAACATGAAAACCCAACTAATCGAACCCGATCTTATACAGTACATATGGCTCCATGAGAAAATCCTCCGGCTCTGAACTTCCGTAGGCCTATAAATATCTCTCGGGGTAAAACAATTTTGCAATCTGAATTTAAGCATCAGAGAGAGGCTGTTTTGGTAACTAAAATAGACAATATGCTGTAGAAAATGTCTGAATTACTAAAGAAGTGTAAATGTCGTTTTCGAGACTAATTTCATCCACCAGGTTTTACTTAGCGGCATTTTTGTACCCTGCGAGATTTTCGGGCCAATGGGATTTTCTCGTGCATCTGTGCATATAAATCATACGACTTCCTTGATCTAATACCACTGGTGATGACTGACGATAAACTAAGATTTGAGCGGAAACTGATTTTAGCTGAAGCTTGATTGAAATCAATCCCTCCTAAGATATCCTTCCTACCAGAAAAATATGAAAAGAGAAATTCGAGACTGGATAAATCAAGAGACAATTTGAGAGAGAAAATTCAAGGCTGGACAAATCAAGGGAAAATTCGAAAAGGGAAAGATTAGACAACAAAAAATAAGAGATAAGGAGGTTTTGAGGCAGCAAAAATTAGAGACAGGGAAATTTGCGACACGATCGAGACAGTAGCAAAAGGGCACGCAACTGAAGCCCCATCAGTGTTGACACAAGAAGTCATAGCCAGCGATGATTCTGAAGTTCTTCACGCTCTTTCAAAGAAGGAAAGGTATTCAAAAAAACTTTTTACAGGGCGCAAAGAAGAAAATTGCTCAGTATCACAAGAGATTTCAATGAAGTGGGCATCGTTCCCAAAGAATATTGTAATGCAACTTGGGTGGAGAAGAATGGTTCGTTCATGATTCTGTGGAAGAAGATTTAGGAAGAATCGTCATGTTTTGAAGTCAAAGGACCATAAAGAAGACTGCATGGAGGTCCATTCATTCACTTCCTTCTCAAATTGTAAAATGGAATTGGTCTCCGAATGTATCTTTCTTAAATTTTACACGCCTCCAAATATTCCCGTCTCAAATTGAACATACATCTCCAAATACAGTATTTGTCTCAAATTCTCATTTGCAAACGTTTCCGTCTCAAATTGTCCCTGTCTGAATTTCCTGTCTTAAATTGTCCTAGATCCAAAAGATGGCGAAGCAAATGAATTCAGAAGTACTTAGGGGCAACTTCAACGACGAAAACCCCAGTCAAAAATCGAATATTGCACTCGCCTAACAATAGCTTCGACGAGGAAGGGTTGAGTGTCTTGGGGCAATTCCCATGCACAAGTAAATGTTGTAGTGAAGGCATGGCTCCATCCTCTCCTCGCATTATGTCTGATGTTGTGACACTGGGCACAGTATCGGATTGGGTGATTGCTATTGTACGTGGCACACTCCAGAGAGAAGCATGTTGCCACTGCAGCTTTCTCCGTAGACCGGCAGCTCTGGATGAAAAAAGCTCTTACAAGTATTTCGGGTCACAGGATTTTCTCCTACGATCAAACGTGTCCGCCAAAAAAATTGGTAAATCATTGTGTACCGCAATCATTCAAGAATAATAAATCAGGTTTTTCTTTTTTCTTTTGCTTTTCTATTTATCCATGCAGAACACTGAAGAAATTATTTTTCTTTCGCCAACGACATGCTGGTCCATTTAATATTTTTACAAGACTACCTTTCCTTGCAATTTCTCAACTTTTCAACAAATAGCGGAGAAATCACATTATATAACAGACTTTCGTTCAATTTCACGTGAACTCGTGAAGTATGTCACCAGAGACGTGTCCTGCAGTTATGGCGTGAGAGTCTGTGGATAGAGGATGAACTCGGAAACATACTGGTCCAAACGTCAGCTCTCACCGAAGAAAGAAAAAATAATTATTATTAATATAAATGTGTGTTTGTTGTGTGTGTTTCCAAGGTCTACATTCGATCTTCTCTTTTACGGAAAACCTTCAATTCACATACGGTACGCAGTTTCACGGGTGAATTTGAACAGTATAGCTCAGAACGGCCGCAGTTTGTTCCGCATCGCAGGTCATTTCTTAGGAGGGAACATCAGAAACCTATTCATCAGGGTCATTTCATTCTACACCCTCCGGAGAAAATCGTTACAGACAAAATCGTTGCAGAGAGCGTCCACCTGTACTGAAGTGTCCAAAAGCGGAGCCAGGGCATATTTTTCAAAATATGTCGAATATTACTAACCACATTCTCGCAGGTCAGCGAAACTTGCTGCAAAGGCAAGATGTGGTCTTCAACAGGTGGGTGGTCCGAAGGCCAAGTTTTCCTGACGCCCTCCGTGCAATCCGAACACAGGAACAAAGGTGGTGGGTGAGTTTCCCCGCTCAGTGTCATGCATAGGTTGTGATCATAAGACACGTAGGTGGCCGGGGGACACCTCGTGTGGTTGTTCCCAGAAATGTCCGCCAGTGCGGACAGGTCGGTATCGGTTCCAGTCAGTGCACCTCCATGACACGCCGGATTTTGGCACTCTATCATGGTCCAGCCAGCTGAGTAAAATAATCACGCCGTTCTTTCACTCTTCCTTTAACAAACCTAGCTCAGAAAATTTTACAAAAATAAAAATCGACACCAACAAACGAAACGAGAGAATGTGCAGGACGAAGAACAAAAACTCACCAACAAAACACAACTCGACGCTACTACATGCAAAAGTTACGTGATTCTGTGTTGTGATTCCTCCTATCCAAAGGCGTCAGGAACAAACTGGGCCAGTAGTAGAAGAGCAGTTTGACTGCAGCAGGCCGGGCTGCGTGCACGCCATGCGCAATGATGCACAGGATGTCCCTGAGCACCCTGCACTTGGCAGCCATGAGGAACTCCGCAATCTGGCACAAATACCCCATATTTTCACAGTGCTGGAATGCCTGCATCAAAATGGCTCCACTGGACTCCTTTGCCAATTCCACCTCTTCTCCAACATCACCTTGAATATTCGCATTCCCATCATTAATGATCTCCACCGAAAGATCTTTCGATCACGAGGAAGACTCACAGATAGAGTACGGGAAAACACTGTAGCACAAAGTCTGAACGATGTCCTTGTGCAAAGACGCTGGGAAACTCGAAAAGAAGCTGGCAACCGCGAAGGGCAATGTCCTGATGCAATGAGTGTCAAGATACGGAATTAGGCTCCTGAGGCACGCCAATACGGTTTCACCAAGCACTGGGAAATCAGATAACACCTGCAGAAATTGTTCTGCATTCTCGAATAACGACCTACCAGTGCTACCAACTGCAAAATCCGACGCAGTCTCTGCCAGAAGCATGATGGCATCATGAAGGCCTTTGTAATCAAGACTTGGGAACACGGATAGCCGTATGTCGTCGTTTTTTCCTTCTCTGAACAGTGTCAAGCTGCACTCCGGAACATCTTTCAGAAATGCTGTCGGAAAAAGCTAAGTGCACCGTAATTCCTACACAGGAGTATTTCATCAACTTACCCAACAGGAGTTGATTAAAGTGCCGAAGTGTATTAGCAACATCCATTCCTGTAGGAGCAGGCTGCACCCCGTTAACAATTCTCGCATGAAAATCATTCAGACTTCTCACTTTGGCGGCAACTAACGGACAATTTTGAATTACCCCAAAAAATTCAAACTCGAAATTCAATTCACTTACAAGCTGCCGCTCTCGTCCCCATGACACAAATAAAAAAATAAAAACACGAACCTTCAAAATGAACGCACACCACTTTAAAAACTGAACTTCAACCAAACCCCAGGTAATCAAGAATAGACAAGAACGCACACGTAAGCTGAAGTTGTAATTTCGTGGAACACTCACGGGTAGCCAAGTATTGTACAAAAATGCGGACTATTCCAAGGGTTTCAAAGTGACAAATCGCGAGACAATGAATGCTGCCACAAAAGCACCAATAGTAAGCGAGAATGCAAAGATGTAAAATGTCTCCTCGTCGAAAACGTCTGTGAATGCCGGGACATGTTGATAGATGGAGTGAGCAACTTCCAAGGAAATCTTCGGCTTCTCGTTCACCATTCTGGAACTGCAATCATAAACATAGCAACATTATCTGAAGCCAACTATAATCCAAACTGGCCCTCACGTCTTATAAGGGATTAAAAATTGGGGCTCAATGTGTTCTCAATCCAACGATAGTGCCGAGGCTCACCTTCAGTTCCAATTTACCGAGATTCTGCGCAACTCCAGCACTTCACCAGAGGTTCACGGATTTAAATAGAACACATTTTCTAAAGAAGAAGTTATTTTTATAAATAAAAATTCAAATTATATTAGAAACAGAACCCGGCTGCACGAAAGCACTTCATTTGTCATATAGTCATCATCCAGAACCCGTCCATTGCGCGAAAAAAAGCTAAAAAAAAAAAAAACAGCATTCAAAGCCCATTCAAAGTGCTTGAGAGTTTCCATTCGGGCATGTCAATCAGATGTTGAACAAGAGCCACCATCGTGTTGTCTGAAAAAGGATGCCATATGTGCAGCGGAGGGCCTCCCTCTAAGTCCAGCAGTGGTGCAGAGGTAGAATGCTGTAACTGCTGGGTGGTAGTCAGGGTTTTGTAAGTAAATATCTGCATAAACCCATGGGATTTGGGGACGAGATCCAAGCCCTGAAGAAACAATGTGTTTGCCTCGTCATTCTTGTGGTAAAATACAGTAATAAAAATAAAATAAAACTCACTGGTGAACAAAGCATATTCTTCCAGCACTTCCACCTGAACAGGTCCACCTCCAGGTAGCAAAAACGGAGGAGGCCTAGAATCCAAGTCATCACTGTCATAGCCATCTTGATCCAGTCTGTCATCACTCAGCGCCGCATCCAAGTGAGGGAACTCAAGAGCCAACATTTCATATAAGGTAAGTCCATAGGCATACATCTCAGCTTTGTGACACACTTTAACTTCTCTCTTCTTCAAAACTTCTTTTGGGCACCAGGCTTTGGTTGCTGAAAAGAAAAGAAAGAAGAAACAAGAAAAAATTAAACGTCATGAACTCTCGGCATACGCGGCAGGTTCAGCAACTCGCCATGGTAATGGGCGACAGGAGCAGTTAGATCATCATCAAGCTTCAAGGCAACCCTGAAATCAGCAAGCACCACTCTTTCAAAGTTTCCTTGGACGATCACATTTCCTGATTGCACATCCCCGTGGAGATAACTGACTTCATTGTGGAGATACTCCAAAGCAAATGCCAAGTCTCTTGCCACCTGAAATAAATGAAGGAATCACGTTTCTTTAGGACAGCTATACTCGAGGAAAATGTTCCACTGAGCCCGCGCCTTGCATCGAAGTTCACGAGAACTCGCCGATTTTCCCACCCATATTTACAAAGATCGAGCAAAAATTTTACATTCCTTTACTGACCCTTAGATAACCCTCGGCTACTAGGCATTATTCTCATCGAAATGCTCACAAAGCCACTCACTTTATCTACATCACTGGATGGGAATGGATCAGCAGAATTGAGTCTTTCATATACGAGGGTCTTGAGAGTTGTGTAGTGCTGGAGGAAGTGCGGGCTAGTGAGAAGAGCCTCAAGCGGAGCCAAACAGCCGAGGACATTCGGGTGCTCCAACTTTCTTAAGCAAGCAGATTCTTCTTCGCAGAAATGCCGGCTTTCAGTCTCACGCATGGATATCTTCTCTTTCAAGATTTCTTGGGCTGAAATTCTTGACCAAATTCCTCTCATGAGTCCTCTCTTGTCCGGATGGGACGTGATGGTGTAGCTCGTCAAACCTTTACAGCAAGTTTTTCGTGTATTTCCAAGGATTTCGAAGAAAGCAGTTCAAGACTTACCGAATCCGTAGCCCAAGTCAGCAAAAAACTGACACGCTGGAAGCATGATCACATTCGTTCTCGCAGGTCCAGAGTCACCCATTATTCCTCCACTCACTCAAGAGAAAAGCCCACCTTGGGCCACTCGATAAATCAAATCAGTGAATTCCCATTCAGAAACAGAAGTTCGAACGTAAAATCTAGTATAACAATCACTCGCACCAAAAGAACCCTGGAACAGAAAGGGAGTGTCTTCCTTGAGCTTGAAAAAGAAACAGGATGAAATATCAAAAAGTCACAACACTTGTCCGTTTGCATTTAGCCACACATCCAGCCACGAAAAGTTGAGATTTCAAGCCTCCCCAGCCGCCATTTTCTCTCGGAAAGAAGACGCCAAGTGGTTCGCAGCAGGGCGTTCACCAGCATTCTCGCTGGTGCACAGGAAGTAAATCGAAAGAATGTCATTGTAGTTCTTGTCAGCAGCATAAAAAGCAGCCAGTCGCTCCGGCAAATACGGTCTTGTGCCTAGCGCTAGAAGAGAAATACAGAACATATTAGCGACTTTTATGACATTATACGGCAGCAACACCAACAGCAAATAAGCCCATGACTTGCACAGCGAAAACCAAAAGTGGCGATAACGAAGGAAAGGCTTCCGAAAGGCAAAAATTGAGCCACAAGTTGAATGAACTAAAACATTATCACAGAAATCAGCAAAAAAAGTGCAGTCTAAGTTATACATCACAATTGGCAAAGGCAAAACGAGGGATAAACCTAAACCATTGAAAAAGATCATTTCCTGCACTGAAATCTCGTGCGATCAAGATAAATTCATCTCTCCTCGTCCAATTCCTTTTTCCTCGTTCAATTGTTGCATTCGTCAAGCTGTCCTCACAGGACGGCAAGTTTGTTTCTTCACATTACATAACCGAAATGATCACACTTAATCGAGACCAACAAGTTCAAGCCAGGTTCAATTTTCGTGGAACCCACGTCATCCGCGCAGTAATACTTGAGATGAAAACTGCTCACTCGAATTTTCAGATTCATCCACAACGGAATCCTCATCTTCAGGGAAAGAAGAATCCGTCTCAGTGCTGGTTGAGCAATCAGTAGCATCTTCCATGTGGGGAAAAGACAAGCTCAGCATCTCGAAGACCGTCAGTCCGTAGGAATACATTTCTGCTTTATTCGTGATCCTCTCCTTGCTTCCTTCCAACACCTCTTTTGCCAGCCAGTATCGCGTCCCTGTAACATGAAGTCGTTAAAAGGGGTACTCAAACGCAGTCAAAGGCTATAGAGACCCGTGTATTCTTCAGCAGGGGCGGTAAAGTCTTCATCCATTTTAACCGCGACTCCGAAATCGCAGAGTTTAACAGCGTCAAAATCACCATTCACGAGCACGTTTGCAGACTTCAAATCCCCATGCATGTAGAACAGAGTGTGGTGCAGGAATTCCAGGGCAAAAACTACATCTTTCGCCACCTAATTTAATGAAACATGAAGAGACGATCCATTGCGATCAATTCTTCGAGACGAACCTTCTCAATTTTCCAAGCTTCGAAGGCATTAGACCCTTTATCAACCCGTTCTTCGATGACATCCAGCAAAGACCAGTCGCACTTCTCCAGCAACAACATGGGCCCTTCCGGGGTTTGCGTGTAAGACCTGAAGCCTATGATGTTCGGATGGTTCAGTTTCCTCATGAGCTCAGCTTCTTTCTCCAAACAAACTTTCTGGACAGTTTGACGCTCCCTGTAGAATTTGTTGAGCTTCTTGATGGCCCACGGAGACTGCTCTTTGCCTCTATCCAGTGAGTAAACACTGACTCCTGCAGAAAATATTTCTACTTGAAAACTGAAACTCGAGGAAATAATAAGCACACACTCAATCGCAATTTTCCCACCACTAATAATTAGAATACAACAGGATCTGAAATAATGGTTTTCAGGAATTTTTCCACAGTGGTAGCTAGCTGTACAGTTCAAGGAGATAACGCGGTTGAACGCTTGGTTATCGCTTTTCCTCACATTAGCTTCATACTCAAAAATTGTGAATACGTTACTTCCATAACGGTACCATTCCACGACGAGTCCAGAACTAAATTCCTCCTGAAAATCAACATATCTTGCGCATTCTATTCCGTTGCAGAATACGACACGTCCGCTCTTCATACTCTAGGAGGGAGACTGCTGCAAACAAATCACAATTTTCAAGATGCGAGGTTGAAGGTTAATTTTTCTCATCTACATGCTCGTTAACCAACTGAATCTCATAATCAATGATGGGATCACATCTTCACACAGATTTTATTCCCGTACTCTGCTCTGCAGTAATACTCTCGAAACAAATGACTAAATCTGGACAGAAAACATTAGATTTCCCTCTCAGGAAGATACATACGCACACATATGTGCCCATACAGTATTCATACTGTGTATCTTCATAATAATGGCTGCACTGTTCTTCCAACATCTCATACAGCGTACGTATACTATATGTTCTCCCAGCAAAAGAAGTCATTGATACACTCCGCTATATCTAGAAATCTAACAAGGTTCAACATCGAAACTCTTCGATAAAAGGAAAGGGAGACACGCTAGAACGAGAGAAAGCAGGAACTGACCAGTCCCATAGCCAAGCCGGGCCAAGAAAGGAGAAGCTGGAATCTCCAAATTGAACTTCCCACCAGACACATCAATACCTTTACTTGTTCTGCCCTTTGGTTTCGCTGGAGTTTTAAAGCAACCTTCAGCCATAGTTCACAATTTCGTTTTTCAATTAAAAAATTGAGATCATGTCCTGCAAAGAGCAACAACATGGAATCAGTTCGAATCACACAACATGTACTTAAAGCACCATAAAACGGAGCTACAAATCATCATCATTGATGTCTTCTAGCACCCAGAGCAAGTCATCATCTTCCACGGTAGGAAAATAATACCTGGAACACACAAAACCAGAAGGTTCCTTACAAAATGTCCCACGAAGGACATATATAAAATGTTTTCAAGGGAAAGTTTCACAATCACATGCTAAAGAATGGGGAAAGCTATCACTAACATGATGAATAATGTGGTTATTCGATACTTCAAAAAATCGAAAGTAATTTTCAAGCGTAGTACTCACTCCGGAGAATTCCACAGATTTTCCTCAGGCCATAGCCAGTGATCTGTGTTAGATAGGTGTAGATCGAAGTCCTGCTTTGCATTGAACACATCACCGCAGCCTGGACATTTCAAAATACCAACACACCTCCGGAAGTAGTTGACCAACTTCACCTTATCGTGGAACGCCAGTCTTTTTACTTCGGCTCCAGACACAAAATCAAACCCATGTGCGTCTTTCATATGACTAAACAAGGCTTCGCCAGATGGTTCGACAACACTACAGAATAGACACGACATGCGCGGAGCATCTGAAACCCAATCACCCCAATCTTGATCCTCTTCATATTCTTCGTCCGCTTCTGCTGCGATGTCTTCCCAATTTTTTCCCAATTCTAGGTAATTAACAAGATAAAACTTATCATAAACCTTGTTTTTCGGGTTTAACTTCCGGTGCATTTTCTTCCTCATATGTTCCTTGAGCACATTCCGGTCCTTGAACACTTTGTCACAGAAGTAACATTCTAACCTGTTCACGAATGAGGAATGAAATATGAATTCAAGGCTAGTGACACTCATTTTCGAAAAGGATGGAAGCCTTTTCTATTGCTTGGAGTATTATGGACAATTTCAACATGAACGATTCATACTTTTCTCTGATGTACCAACCTAGAAAGTTTGGCTGCAAGAACATCCAGGAATTCCTCCAAGTAAACAATGTTATCCACGTGTCCAATGTGAAATCTATGCCAGGAGCTCATGTGCTCAACTAGCTCTGAGCGACAAGTGAATTTGGATGGACAGAAGAGACATTCCCTGCAGAAATCCCTCACTCTTTCCTCCTCGTAGTCTTGCAGTGCTTTCGCCTTCGAAAAAATTAGCAAGAAAAGCTTCCAGAACCACATGCATTCATTTTGTCCTCAGATCTTACTCTTCTTTCAGCTTGCAGCTCACTGCGCAAGCTTTCGTCCTCCGGCAGGGTATCACATAACAAGAAGTACGTATTAGAGACGCCTTGATCAGCCTTCGACTTCGTTTCAATCACAGAGCAGAACTCTTTCAGTTCATGTCCCTCGAATCTCTTCTTCCAATAGTTCGAGTACCTTTTCATCGAAGTAATGAACCCATCATTGTCAAACAAAATCATTACACGACCCTCACTTTTCGATATTAGCGATCAGGTTCACTTTGTCTATCACTACATGATGCAACTCCAGGAGATGCTTCAAATAACTGTTCAGATCAGCAGCAACGTCAAAGGCTTCAGTACAGAGCGCACAGATCATCAGAACACTATAACCGTAGGTATCCTGCACATAGAAAAACATTAGCCGGCTGAATAACTCGAACGCTGGGCTGGGCACTGGTTCCAATCGTACAGCAAATACACCAGATCGAAAGCTCGAGAAAAGAATTAATGAGCTAAGCTTTCACGCTAAACTAATCGACTCCCCGAAATTCTACGACCATTCTATCCCTAATTTAAATTGATCGTCTTCATTGGAACGAGATCCGGAAAATTCGTACTCCGCAATTCACAAGACTTGATGTAAAAGAGCTTCCACAGCAATGGATACTATCTATACTACAGTATTATAAAAGCATCACTCCCGAGATGAATATTGTTCGGTCCTGTACATTTGTACAACATTGATTAGGACGTTCTTTGATTATTGAAACGAAAAGGAAACTCCCGACTATTAGGTCGCCAGTTTGGTCACCGTATGTAACTAATCGATCCAATAAGGGGAGCTATCGTAGGTCTAACAAAACTTCAAGACCGACCCAGAGCCGTCACTGACCAATGTCTCCGAGGAGAATCCACCAAGACTGGTCTCAAATCACAATGCGGTATTAACATTCTAATGTATGAACTCGTCCAACACCACAAGCTGTTCGACGACCAACCTTCGGTGTTAGACGACTTCCGCGGAGTTCGTTCATCACATCTTTATCTCAAATGCAGAAAGCACGCATACACACCCACACATGTACACGCTTTCGATTAAAGAATACATAAATAAAATAGTAGAATAATTAGGATCATTGTACCCAAGGGGCATAGAGAGTCAGAAGCTTACAGTGAAACCCTTCCGGGAAGAAGTGTGAATGACCGACAGAGCGTCTATCCCGTCTGGGAGTCAGATACAATACAGTATACTGTATTCCATCATCCTTCGGGCCTTCTCCCATCAGCCATCAACTGTATTCCTTCACGAAGTCCATTGCTCTCAAGAATTGGATCTAACGTTGAGTTTTCACTTTTTTCCTGGATTTATGGTGTTCGAGCTCTAATTCTCGCTTTCATGCTTCGCGAAAGAGTACACAAGAGTTTGGTAATGACCGAAATCCGTAGAATATTGAGTTCACAGCTCTGGGAGACCATGAGTGGGATAACTGAACGAGAAACTACCGTACAGTACTGTACAATTATTTTCGGTACAGAATCGCATAAGCGCTCATGTTCGGTTCTGGCTTCGGAACGGCCAGGAAGAACCCCACCAATTCAGTAAATGAAGAAATGGCCACCAGATAACTATACGTCAACAGAATCGTGAGCGAACTGTAGTGTAAGTCACGTTGAACTGCCATTCTCTTGCAATTCTGAATAACTATGTATCTGTTGAGCGATTATTGAGGTACCCTTCCTGCTTCACTGTTGGCAACAAAATTCAAATACTGTACAGTACATGTACAGCAGCACTATATCCTGATTCCTGAACAAGTGTTTAGTATTCAAACCCCCTTAAATGGCTGACATCTGTGCAGCAAGATCTGCTGGTTTAATGAGGGTGGAGGTCTATCCAGGGTGGTCATTCATTGGGGGGGGGGGTGGTATATGTCATTGGCTCACAGAAAATGAGAGGTAAGCTTTTTTTTTACATTCTAACAGAGGGATTTTTTCTTGTTCCTGATGGATGCTTGGAAAGATTGAATTTCATATATGTATTCCATGACAAGAATTTCAACTCATAGAAAATTATTTTTAAAATGAAAAAAGAAAGAGAGGGGCTGCTTCAAATTCCTTGCTTCTTATCCTTTACACTTCTGAAGATGCCAATTAAAGTGTTTGCAACTTCCAGCAGTGTCTCTGCCAGATGATCATCAAACGATAATAGGATGGTTTAAAATGGCTTGCCAATTGGTATGCTGATGAAGATCTAAAATAGAGATTATTCATTCAATATTTGTTGAATATATAATGGTTAATTATTTTTATAAACTAAAAATATTTCAAAAAATTACCCAGCACATCTATGAAAATTTTTATGTTTGAAGCATGTTAACAACTTCATGGTGATACATTTTAAACATCAGCAGGGTTTGATTTTAGTAAAAGCATATCTATAGAAATTTTAAAAATATTATACAAAGAATCCATGAATTTGTCAAAGAAGCCACAAATGCCTGAAAACATTCAATAATACATTCCCTGCCTAACTTTCAGGAGTTTTCTAAATTTTGAATGAATCTCTTGCTGCTGGAAGTGTGAAGATAATTATGTTTTGCAGCCAATCTGAATACAGTACATATAGATAAAAAAAAAGCTGCACATCATTTATGGAGAGTCAAAAGAGCTCCTGAGAGTGCTTGCTGGCCATAATATTCAAGGATACATGGAGAAAAATTGAAACTCTGAAGAGTATGTTTGGAAGAAGGAAAAATGTAGCTTGTTTCAAAAAAGAACAGATTGAAAGGAGTTGAAGAAAAAGTAAGAGGAAAGCCTTGGTCAGGAAATTGAAACATTGGCAGTTTGAAGGGGTAAAAAAACAAGGGCAGGTGCACATTTGTGGCCAGAAAGTTGTTGGCAGCCTGTTGAGGTTTCCCCATCATGTTAGCATTGGGCAGATTTGTTTGGGGTAAAAATTTGGCTGGAGGTTTACCAGGGGGCAGTTTAACAGGGTTTGACTGTACTTCAACTGCAACCTTGCGATTGGGCAAAGAAACAAGGATACACATAGGGACAGAAGTGTTCGTGTCACGCGGAAATGAAGTTCGATCAGATTCCGAAATAAATGAACCAGAAATGAATTTTCTTCATGTCTTCCACATGGGTATAGTTCGAAAGGAATTTCTAATTACATTCACATAGATATATCAAGTACTCGGTTCCCAAAATGAACACTCGAACATTGCTTATCGAATGAACATACGTACTTAAAAAGTACGGTAAAATATGATTCACATGCTCCGTAATCATCAATGATGCAACGGGGAATTTCTGAAAACTCAACAAGGCTATCAGACGAAATGCTCCGACCTGACGTCTGCTTCATCGGAAATACATCTAACCGAGCCTAAAACTGGGTGTGATGAGATATCTTCTAAGTTTGCAGCGTCTTAATTGTCGCTTCCTTATACTACACTATACTTCTATACAAGTTTCATGAAATGTGTCCGAAAAGTAAAAAATTTCTATTAACCTCCCTCATTTCAGCATACTTGAGAAAAACACTCCGGTCAAAATAAGTTTCATTTCTCGCATTCATAACACAGAATTCCTTGTGGAAGTCATGAATCGCTGTCACAGCTTCCCATCCCTTCAAATCTCAAATCTTGTCCGTATTTCGCCTTCAGCCAAATGAACTATACTTGGCACAGCCAACTGCTCACTTCCCATCATACTTCGAGCTTCTTGTTGATGCATTCAACTTGGGGAAACCGTAGAACATCGCATCATCAAATAATTGCACTCCGGAGAACCTAGGGCATAATAGATCACTTGAATACACTTCACCTGAGTCTGGTAAACTTGAATTCATTTCATGATCAAGTGAATGAAAACGTATCATCAAAATTCACAGGATATAGGCGACTTCATAATTTACCTTAGAACGGTGACGACTGACGAGTACGGACGCACGGCACTTCAGGAGACGTTACTTTTCAGGACCGAGAATCCATATCCTCGCTATTCGCTAGAAACTTAGGTAACCTCAAAATCTGCAAGAGGAGACAATTCCCGTGAAGAACATACACTCACAACATACCAAGACAACACGTGGTAATTTATTTCCTCAGTGTGGTAAACTCCCGATCATGAAATAATCACGTCTTAATGAAACAGTCTCATCATTGAAATTCAAGTGTGAAATACAGTACAACATAGAAGAAACATTGACTTACTGATAGGAATCGGCGAAATTCGGTACTTCGTGGAAAATTCCAGTTCTCCCGACCAAATATTCATATCATACACTGCTCCTCGTAGATTCCGATACCCATGAATCCTGTGTAACAAGACCAAATGTTTAAGGATGCATGAACAATAACCCTAGGAGCAACAAGCATTGCTGCAGTTTTCTTTTCAGTGTGGTAAACTCCCGATCATGAAATAATCACGTCTTAATGAAAGTCTCATCATTGAAATTACAAATGTTTAAGGATGCATGAACAATAACCCTAGGAGCAACAAGCATTGCTGCAGTTTTCTTTTCAGTGTGGTAAACTCCCGATCATGAAATAATCACGTCTTAATGAAAGTCTCATCATTGAAATTCAAGTGTGAAATACAACATAGAAGTAACATTCACTTACTGATAGGAATCGGCGAAATTCAGTACTTCCGGGAAAATTCCAGGTCTCCTGACCTAATATTCATAACACACACAGCTCCTCGTAGATTCCGATACCCATGAATCCTGCGGAACAAGAACAAATGTTTAAAGATGCATGAACAATAAACCTAGGAGCAACAAGCATTGCTGCAGTTTTCTTTTCAGTGTGGTAAACTCCCGATCATGAAATAATCACGTCTTAATGAAACAGTCTCATCATTGAAATTCAAGTGTGAAATACAGTACAACATAGAAGAAACATTGACTTACTGATAGGAATCTGCGAAATTCGGTACTTCGTGGAAAATTCCAGTTCTCCCGACCAAATATTCATATCATACACTGCGCCTCGTAGATTCCGATACCCATGAATCCTGTGGAACAAGACCAAATGTTTGAGGATGCATGAACAATAAAAGTAGGAGCAACAAGCATTGATGCAGTTTTCTTTTCAGTGTGGTAAACTCCCGATCATGAAATAATCACGTCTTAATGAAAGTCTCATCATTGAAATTCAAGTGTGAAATACAGTACAACATAGAAGAAACATTGACTTACTGATAGGAATCTGCGAAATTCGGTACTTGGGGGAAAATTCCAGTTAATTCTCCCGACCAAATATTCATATCATACACTGCTCCTCGTAGATTCCGATACCCATGAATCCTGCGGAACAAGACCAAATGTTTAAAGATGCAACAATAAACCTAGGAGCAACAGGCATTGCTGCAGTTTTCTTTTCAGTGTGGTAAACTCCCGATCATGAAATAATCACGTCTAAATGAAACAGTCTCATCATTGGAATTCAAGTGTGAAATGCAACATATAAGTAACATTGACTTACTGATAGAAATCGGCGAAATTCGGTACTTCGTGGAGAATTCCAGTTCTCCCGACCAAATATTCATATCATACACTGCTCCTCGTAGATTCCGATACCCATGAATCCTGTGTAACAAGACCAAATGTTTAAGGATGCATGAACAATAACCCTAGGAGCAACAAGCATTGCTGCAGTTTTCTTTTCAGNCAAATGTTTAAGGATGCATGAACAATAACCCTAGGAGCAACAAGCATTGCTGCAGTTTTCTTTTCAGTGTGGTAAACTCCCGATCATGAAATAATCACGTCTTAATGAAAGTCTCATCATTGAAATTTAAGTGTGAAATACAGTACAACATAGAAGTAACATTGACTTACTGATAGGAATCTGCGAAATTCGGTACTTGGGAGGAAAATTCCAGTTCTCCTGACCTAATATTCATAAGATACACTGCTCCTCGTAGATTCCGATACCCATGAATCCTGCGGAACCAGACCAAATGTTTAAAGATGCAACAATAAACCTAGGAGCAAAAGACATTGATACAATTTCTTTTCAGTGTGGTGAACTCCAGATCACTTAAGTCACGTAATACAAACGCCGGAGCTATCCTAGTTGGGGGGACCCAAGCACAAAACTACGTCTTTATAGATGTCGCTAAGAACGGCACACTGAACCTTCCTCGTGGACACACTCCAATCGTTCAACAACCCTGTTCTGTTGATCCTGTGGTACACTATCGTCAGCCTTACCATCAGTCCATTTTATTCTCCATTCAAATTCATTACTGACTCTAAGTGAATTTCAATGTGAATTGACACTTGCACTGTTTCATTGGTTCTGCTGAGACTGAATTTGGGGGGCGGTTAGGTAAAGTTAGGTTAGGTCAGGTTATGTTAGTTAAAATATGTATTAATGTTAATTAAAATAATTTGTAATGAACATATATAAAATCCATAGTTGAAATATTTTCAACTAACATATCCTGACCTAACCTAACTTTACCTAACTGCCTCCCAAATTCAGTCTCAGCAGAATCAGAATTAACAGTGCCAGTGTCAATTAACATCTTAATTCAAATGCGCAGTTGGATTTGTACCTGCATAGAGAATAAAATCGGACTGGTGGTAAGGCTGACGATAGGGTACCTCACCGGCAGCACAGCAAAGCTGTTGGAGAATTGGAGTGTACAAGGGCGTGAAAGGGAGTATGCACTGTTTATTGTAGATGGAGCTAGTAGTCTGGGTCCCCCCAACTAGGATAGCTCACAGTAATACACAGTAATACTGTATACACTGTGCAGTGTTGGGGCTGTAACATTGTACACTGAAATACTTGCCCTAATGCTGCCCAGTGGAAATAGCTGTGACATAAGGGCTGTGATGTTACACAATAAAATACTGTGCAACATTACAGCCCTGATGTTGTACAGTGAAAGATTTTAAAATTTGAAAAAAATTGACACAAGAGCATTAAAATCAAGGACTATTACTGATTCTGGTTGCTTTTGGATTTGCAAACCCCAAGTTGAAAATCAATCAGTTAAGATCAATTAATCAATTTAAGTATAATTTGAGTGTACCCAGACTCATTTTTTGGAACAACCCATGGATGTTGCCAGTGCATGTGCAAAACAGCACCAACTGTCATCTGAAGATGGAGATAGTAGTCTGGCTCCCTTCAAGTGGGATAGCTCAGATTTTTTTTTAAATGTATTGGGATTTTCTGGTGCTTACAGAACCCTCATTCCGAGTTGGAGCAAGCTTGAAGAAATTCAAAATATAAGTTCAAGTATGTAGATCATTAAAGAAAATATATTTAGCAAGAGTTGATACATGAGTTAGTTAATCCCAAAACCATTGACAGCTACACTTCGATACTGCCCCCTACCTTTTGCTGTGCAGCGCACAGCAAGGCACGGTGATAGGCTCACTTCCTGTAGCACTTCAAAGCTATCACATAGGTGTTGCTCTGCATTCCTTGTAGTGTATCCCTATTGACAGAACACATATTCAAAACTGTCATGGCTGTTTTTTTCTGATTGAATTGAATTTATACAAAATTCAGCACAGGAATTTTGATTTTGTTCACATTTTTACATGATTTATTATTACTTCATTTTACTTTTCACATGAATTATTTTGTAATGTGATTACATTTACATGGATGAAATTATCATATCAATTATAAGTAATATCTCTTTTTTTCTTTAATGCAATTGTGAATGTCTTTGCACTGTATGGTGTTTTGATTGCATTTGCGGATGGTATTGCAGGAAATTTTTTTGAGCCATTGCGATTCTGTTCGCAGTTGAAGTGAAAAGTTCAAGGTGCACTTGTGTTTGCAGAACAAACTCTTCAGCTGTGATTAACGCCCCTGGTTATTACTGAGCATTCAAATTGAAACAAAATGAAAGCTCCTGCGATCGGTATAGATCTCGGAACCACCTATTCCTGCGTGGGTGTATTCCAACATGGAAAGGTTGAAATCATTGCAAACGATCAGGGAAATCGGACAACTCCCTCGTATGTGGCTTTCACTGATACCGAACGGCTAATCGGTGATGCTGCAAAGAACCAAGTTGCTATGAATCCCAATAACACCGTCTTTGGTGAGATACCACCGCGAATTCTGTTTTCTGACGTGAAATGTATGCTAATAAGTTGGGAATGTGGCAGATGCAAAGCGGTTAATCGGACGGAAGTTTGAGGACGCAACTGTGCAGAGTGATATGAAGCATTGGCCATTCAACGTCGTCAGTGATGGGGGAAAGCCAAAAATTCAGGTGACTGCGCAATGAACTCGTTGATCATGCAGTTGTGTGAGAACTGTTATTTGCATTTCAGGTCGATTACAAAGGGGAAACAAAAACCTTTTCGCCAGAGGAGATCAGTTCCATGGTTCTTCTGAAAATGAAGGAAACTGCTGAAGCGTACCTGGGAAAAACTGTTACTGATTCTGTTGTGACTGTTCCTGCATATTTCAATGATTCCCAACGTCAAGCAACTAAGGATGCAGGCACCATTTCTGGCCTGAACGTTCTCCGAATCATCAACGAGCCGACTGCTGCAGCCATTGCCTATGGTTTGGACAAGAAGGTTAGCGTTCATTTTCTCTTATCACTGAAAACTGGCAGAACGTTGATCACCACTTATTTGTAGGTCGGTGGTGAAAGGAACGTTCTCATCTTTGACTTGGGCGGTGGAACATTCGATGTGTCAATCCTGTCCATTGAAGAAGGTATTTTCGAAGTGAAATCTACAGCCGGAGATACTCATCTTGGGGGTGAAGACTTCGACAACCGCATGGTGAACCACCTCCTTCAAGTAAGTGATCCAGGCACCTCAATTGGATTTGACAAAAGTGGTGTTGTGCACCTGGGTATTGGAGGATATCCTTACTGATGTTGAATCGATTTGCGTAGGAATTCAAAAGGAAGTACAAGAAGGACATGGGGGACAATAAGAGAGCTGTGAGACGCCTGCGGACTGCTTGCGAGAGAGCAAAGAGAACTCTGTCATCGTCCACACAAGCGTCCATCGAAATTGATTCCCTGTATGAGGGAATTGATTTCTACACATCCGTAACTAGAGCCAGATTTGAGGAACTTTGTGCCGATCTCTTCCGTTCAACCTTGGATCCCGTCGAGAAGGTACAGTGTTTTGATCGGAAAAAATGTGCAGAACAATATTAATAATGCTGTTTGAATTTTGTAGTCGCTGCGTGATGCGAAAATGGACAAGGGCACGATAAACGAAATTGTATTGGTTGGTGGTTCTACTCGTATTCCAAAGATCCAGAAACTGCTGCAAGATTTCTTCAATGGGAAAGAATTGAATAAGTCCATTAATCCTGACGAAGCTGTTGCGTATGGAGCTGCGGTTCAGGTATTTTGAGATTTCTTTTCTACTAGTTGTTTTCTTTGTGTTATCCCAAGGTTGACCGTACATTGCTGTATACTGTATACTCCTTTTTTGCTGCAGGCTGCTATTTTGCATGGTGATAAGTCGGAAGAAGTTCAAGATCTATTGCTGCTGGATGTCACGCCTCTTTCGCTTGGAATTGAAACAGCTGGTGGTGTAATGACCAGCTTGATCAAGAGGAATACAACTATCCCTACAAAACAGCAACAGACTTTCACTACCTATTCAGATAATCAACCGGGAGTCTTGATCCAAGTTTTCGAGGGAGAGCGAGCAATGACGAAAGACAACGTAATGATTTTATGTCATGGCACGAATTTCCACTTGCTGATCGGTTTTTTATTTGCAGAATTTGTTGGGTAAATTCGAGCTCACCAGCATCCCGCCAGCGCCACGAGGGGTTCCTCAAATTGAAGTTACCTTCGATATTGACGCCAATGGCATCTTGAACGTTTCTGCATGCGACAAGTCCACTGGTCGTGAAAACAAGATCACGATCACTAATGACAAAGGTCGCCTATCGAAGGAAGAGATTGATCGGATGGTAAGTTTTCAATTCATGTAGAGAATTGGTCAAGTGGACTTGAACCCAGAAATTACCCTCTGGCGTTTTTAACGGACTTAGCTTTTGTAGTGTTAACAGCTACAAAGTAATCCGTCATGTCCTAAATTAATTTCCGCTGCTTTCAGCTGGCGGTTTTGTCCTTATATTCCTGAACTTGCTCTAGATCCAAGTTGGTCAGTGAAGAGTGGGATAAACCATATGGGCTACATTTGGTCTTCCTTGAATTGGAATGTTTGCATTGATAGCCGAGATGTTCATAAATTCATGTTGCTTGCACAGGTGAACGATGCTGAATCGTATCGCGCGGAGGATGAGAAGCAGCGAGACCGAGTTTCCGCGAAGAATGGCTTGGAGTCGTACATTTTCTCGATGAAGTCCACGATGGAGGACGATAAGTTGAAGGAGAAGATTTCGGAGGATGATAAGAAAAAGATCAAGGAGAAGTGTGACGAAACCTTGAAATGGCTCGACGCGAACCAGGTAACTTTCTGTGGAATTATTGCGAATTTAGTGTGAGTACTGAACATGCTTGTTTTTTTCAGCTTGCGGACAAAGAGGAGTTCGAACATAAGCAGAAGGAAGTGGAGCAGGTGTGTAATCCGATCATGACCAAGATGTATCAACAGGCTGGCGGTGCCGGAGGAATGCCCGGTGGAATGCCTGGAGGATTTCCTGGTGGAATGCCGGGAGGTTTCCCGGGCGCCGGGGGAGCTGCACCCGGTGGAGCGTCCACTGGTGGTGCCGGACCAACTATTGAGGAAGTGGATTAGTGGCTTAGCAGATGGTCCGTTGTCGGGTGTTCGATGTTATCCGTGTAAATTCGAAGTTTTTCTTATTTTTCTTCAATTCGAGTGCAGAATCAACTTTCATTCAGTACTGTAATACGGTCAAGTAAAAGTGTTCTGAAGCATTTGAACGTTGGCTCACTTGAATCATTTGCTTTGACAAGAGCCGAAAGGTTCCAGTAGGCCACTACTCTTGGTTTGCCCTTGAGAGGGTTGATTTTCTAAAGCGTGAACTGGAATGTTGACAAATGCCCGAAGGGCGAAGCTAGTTCGTGATCTGATAGGTACAGTAAACCGGATCTTGTATGAAATTTCATCGCCGTCTTCGGCTGGTGGACTTCCTTATGCCATTCCAAAGGTGTATTCCAGGGAAATGATGAGAGCTGGAGTTCCGAATACTAATGTTGTAGCTGCGCTTGCACCACTTTTGGTCAGTCAAATCGGCCGCGTTGAGCTCTTTTTCTTCTTTGAATTGGTCGCAATATTCCATCAATTAGATGGATGTTAGATCGCGAATTAGTCTGCTTGTGATTTCTGGATGTACAGAGGATTTTTCCTGCGAAATCCTCTCACTGCTAGAAAAGAATACTCCTCTGAATACCATGCGCATCTTCTTTCCGAAGAATTTTTCGCGAAGGATGAGAATTGTGCCATGGTTGGGCGCAACTGTTCAAGTGAATCTTTTTCAATAGGAATTCGGTAACTGATTTCATAAGTCCGCATGTTGTGTACGGATAATTTTTTTCCAAATTCTTGGATGAATATTTAAGGTGCTTGTATACCTGGAGGGCGCGTGGTACTTCCGTCAATAATGTGCTGATCGCAAATAGTATTTCCATACATGGGAGAGGAACTGTGGTGATTCTCCTGTAGACGAACTGAGGATTTAACGCAAGTGAACGTCAACCGTCTTGCTTCCATCGTAAAGAACCCACTGAATTGATGATCATTGAAGGTGCTTACATATTCTGTTGCTTCAAGGGGTTACGAAATAATGGGCAAGACGAGTCGCTGGAATTCTGGCGTTGTAGGGGAGAACCTTTCGAAAACAAGCGCAGCATTCCCCTTGTTATCTGGCGGGAAGTGAACGCTTTCTTGCTGTGATTCCGTTTAATGTTCCTCGGTTAAACTTCCGAAATTCTCGGTAATAATGTCTAGGGCGCCTGCAATTGGCATTGATCTAGGAACGACATATTCTTGCGTTGGAGTTTTCCAACATGGCAAGGTGGAAATCATTGCCAATGATCAAGGAAATCGCACTACGCCTTCTTACGTTGCGTTTACGGATACCGAGAGGTTAATTGGCGATGCCGCGAAAAACCAAGTTGCCATGAATCCAAGCAATACCGTATTTGGTGAGTAATTGAGTATTGAGAGTTTTTGGAAACTCGATTAGGGTTTCCGTGTTACTGTACTCTTCCTAAGACGCCAAAAGACTTATTGGGAGGAAGTTCGATGATGCCACAGTGCAAAGTGATATGAAACATTGGCCCTTCACTGTGATCAATGACGCGGGGAAGCCAAAGATAAAGGTTAGTCAGTCAGCATTCTGGAAAAGAATTCAACTCACTGATGCTATGCTCTGGCCCGGTAGGTTACGTACAAAACTGAGACGAAAACATTTTTCCCCGAGGAAATCAGCTCGATGGTGCTTCTGAAAATGAAGGAAACTGCCGAAGCCTTTCTGGGGAAATCTGTGACAGATGCGGTTGTTACAGTTCCTGCATATTTCAATGACTCCCAACGTCAAGCAACGAAGGATGCTGGCACCATTTCTGGCCTTAATGTCCTCAGAATTATCAACGAGCCGACAGCTGCTGCTATTGCGTATGGGTTGGACAAAAAGGTATCGAGATTTTGCCTTTGGAACCCAGTCCTGAATTTCTTTTTTTTTCGAAGTATATTTGCTCGTTAAAAATCTGCTAAATGAAGCATAGTTGATGTTCACGTGCGCGTAATGCCAAGACCACCTTCATGAAAGGCATAAATCATTTGCGTCTTCCACGAATTGCTCGGGTAGACTCTAAAGGGATTTTTGCTGAACAAGGAAATTTTTTTTGTCTTGTAAGAGTCTTGACCCATCTTGTAAAGGTTCTCAACTGCAAATTTTTTTTGTGGTCCTCTGAATTTCGGTGTACAGTAGAGGGAGTCCACTAGAACTCGTATTTGGTTTTAGCCGTCTTGGTATGGAGTTTTCAATTGTTCTTTTCTAAGGTCGGCGGAGAGCGTAATGTTCTGATCTTCGACTTGGGTGGAGGAACATTCGACGTTTCGATTCTGTCGATCGAGGAGGGAATTTTTGAGGTCAAATCTACCGCGGGGGACACGCATCTTGGCGGGGAAGATTTTGACAGTCGCCTAGTCAATCATCTCATGCAGGTGAATTATTCTATCTGAAACTTTTCATTTGTAAGATCTGTGTCCGAGGTTCAGTGTATGCAGGCGTATTTATTCGGTGTTTTGTTTGCAATGAAGAATCATGTCAAGATTTTATTTCCTGGGGCAGGAGTTCAAGAAGAAATACAAGAAGAATATGGAAGATAACAAGCGAGCCGTCAGAAGACTGAGAACTGCCTGCGAACGAGCAAAACGAACATTATCCTCTTCAACGCAAGCCTCAGTGGAAATTGATTCACTGTATGACGGGGTCGACTTTTATACTTCACTAACTCGAGCGAGATTTGAAGAGCTGTGTGCCGATTTGTTCCGATCAACCCTTGATCCTGTCGAAAAAGCAAGTGCTGTTGATTTCTGCATTTACTGCATTGTATTACGTATATACGGTAATAGCGACTATGATGTGCGTCTTCACTCAGTCGTGCCTTGGATTTGCGTTCGTAAGGCTTGTTCAACGGGTAATTTAGAGCGTGCTAAGGTTTCGTATCTCAGCAACCTGTCGAATGCTTTTTCCTCGAAGTGTTCGAAATGGAGCGGTTGCTAAATGAAAATTACCGTAAAGTATTTCAAACGCAAAGTAGATACCGTATTAACTCAAATACGGCGACCCTGCATGTTCTCGGTACAGTACTTGATGCGCCCAGATTTTTCCAATTTCGATGAAAGAATTTTTATGCAATCCCATCCTTGAGTAAGATGCGCACCACATTTTTAGTGACCGAAAAATTTCAATATTTCGACAATAAGACCCAGCAGAGTTTGAATTTTTACAACACATGTTGACCACCCCAATTTTTTTTCGCTCCATTTTCAGAGAAACGGTGCGCATGGTACTTGAGTGAAAGCGGGTATATCCTAACTTTCTCGTCGACTTCGATATCTTTCTCGAACTGACGCACGGGATGACCCGTAATATCGCTGGCAATGTGAATTTCCTTAGGAAGGAAATTCGGTTGATCCTTCTGATTTTTTCAGTGACATTAAATGGTTTTGAGTAAAACTTGACCGATATGTATTTTCGTTTGAAAGTGTATGCCACTTCCGGTATATTTTAATAAGCAAAGACAGCAGTGTAACTACTAAATGGCGTATTTTTAGGCACTGAGTGAGGTCGATCGAAATATTCTATTTTCAGGCGTTGAGGGATGCGAAGATGGATAAAGCTGCTATCCAAGAAGTTGTCTTGGTTGGAGGCTCGACTCGGATTCCGAAGATCCAGAGGCTATTGCAGGATTTTTTCAATGGAAAGGAGCTGAATAAGTCGATTAATCCGGACGAAGCTGTGGCGTATGGAGCTGCTGTACAGGTGACTCACCCGTTTTCCTATCTGTTGTCTCAGTCACTCACACCCGCCTTCCCTAATTTTAATTTCACGTCCGCCAGATGTAACTTCAACCTTCAGTCATGTCAACCAAACGAACTAACTACTGTACTGATACTGGATTTAAAATTTTTAATGCATCAGTCTGCCCTATTTTTTCTTGCTAAATTAAGTGAAGGGGACGTATGGTTGTTGTGTCTTTCCTTTGATGGTTTGGCCGATGGTGACAAGCTTCGATTCTTCAGGCTGCCATTTTGCACGGCGACAAGTCGAATACCGTGCAAGATCTCCTACTGTTGGACGTTACACCGCTTTCGCTGGGCATTGAAACTGCTGGTGGGGTCATGACGAGTTTGATAAAACGCAATACCACGATTCCAACGAAGCAGCAGCAGACTTTTACGACGTATGCTGATAATCAGCCTGGAGTTTTAGTCCAAGTGTTCGAAGGAGAACGCGCCATGACAAGGGATAACGTAAGTCTCGCTTCGTTGTCATTTTCTAAGTTATTTCGCTTAACATAATGGCGAGTCAGGATTGCGCGAGGTCTTATCCATCTCGAACTTATGTAACCGTCTAAATCCTAACCTAATTTAATGAAACAATAGTTGCTGAAATCCAGGCTATTTTTTGCATATTTTAAAGAACTTGAACCTTGAAATATTTATGGACAAGTAAAATGATGAAATACGAATAAACCGGAATTTGTTTTCATTTTATATTTCAGAACCTCCTTGGGAAATTTGAACTTGCTGGAATTCCGCCTGTTCCTCGAGGGGTGCCGCAAATCGAGGTAACGTTTGACATCGATGCGAATGGAATTCTTAATGTTCACGCTGTTGAAAAATCAACGGGACGTGGAAACAAAATCACCATCACCAACGATAAAGGCCGCCTTTCGAAAGATGAAATCGACCGAATGGTATTGAAATTTGTACTTTTGCTCAAAAACTCTGGAAAATGATTTGAATTTGTGCTCAATTTTTTTTTAAACGGGTGACCCCCTATTTGGAATATTCGAGGCAGTTATTGACAAGAGAGGTCCTGCTGCTTTCTAATGTTCTATTACTGTACTAAGTTTGCTTTTCATTAGAAGTATGACGTTTGAAGTATTTTTGACTTAGAAATTTTTATGAGTGTCGATTTCGCGTAGGTCCGAGATGCGGAAAATTACCGAGTTGACGATGAAAAGCAGCGTGACCGTGTGTTGGCCAAGAACTCTCTGGAGTCTTACATATTCTCCATGAGGTCAACGATGGACGACGAGAATTTGAAACCTAAAATCTCCAGCGAAGACAGAAAAACTGTGCTTGCGAAGTGCGACGAAACTCTCCAATGGCTTGACACGAACCAGGTGAGTTGTTTTTTTCTTTTCCTCCCAAGTATATATAGTAGGCTATATTACTTTTTCTGGGCTTTTTTTTTCGAAAAAATTTTGTCTCCTGTAGTACTGTATATTTATCTGAAAAATTCCATGAATTGACGGAACGGAAAATTTTCAAATTGTTCCAGTTAAGGCCACTTAGTTTTCGGGTGTAATCTTTGAAATTTATTTTCGATGAAAATAAGAATCCCAGATTCAGAATATACAGTACTGGATGAATAGGATGATAAAGAACTAGAAGGAAAAAGCATGTATTAAAAAGCCCATCAAGATAACCCAGCGATGAGTTTACATTAAACTCAACAGTAATCTAACTTTCCTTAGAGATAATGGGTTGAAGGACGTTTCTTCTCTTTCTGGATAAGTTTTTCCCTAAAAATTTAAATTCACCGTGTGAACCTCAATTCAGATTTTTTCCTGGTAACTTTTTTTCAACCACTACAGTATATTTGTGAAAGCACATTCAAATTTCGACCCAAGCTGTGAAACATGGACTCGTTTTTATGTTCAGTCGAGTATTCAATGATGGCACTGATCGGAATAATGTAGTGAAGTACATGAGTGACATGTAATGATGCCCATCAGCTCGCCGAGCGGGAAGAAATTGAGCATCGGCAGCGTGACATGGAACGCTTGTGTAATCCAATTGTGACAAGATTGTATCAACAAACCGGTGGAGCCCCGCCGTCACATTCCTCAGTTCGCAGTAATCGAAGTGATGGTACAGGTGGACCTACCATCGAAGAAGTTGACTAACTATTCGCGTTGAAACTGAAACACGTGTGAATTGTTGAAAATCAAAGTGCAATATTCGACGAGGGTTTCTGTTTCCCTGTGGACTGAAAAGTACAGATGTTTCTCCAATTCTCCTGAATATTCGTACTGTATATAAATTCGCTTTGATCGAGTGTCTTGGGACAATTACTAATGCGACGCGAATTAGTATGGGGTGACCGCTGGGGAGTTACAAGAAAATAGCCTTCATTGTTGAGATTCCCGAAGAAGTCCGCTTTTGCAAAGAATTATTCGCAGATACATTGTAGACAGACTGAAGCAGGGATTCTGTCATTCTGGATACGGTTTGCCAAAGGCTATACATAAACATTTTTTTTAACGTCAACAATGTTCTTTTTTCTTGCTCGTAAGTACTGTAATCCAAGTTCATCTCTGGGAGAAGGACTCAAATTTCATTGACTTGGGCTTATTTTTCATAGTAAAGTAGTCTTAGACAATACATTTTGTGGCACAGTTTTAAGCTGGCACCAAATTGAGGGTTGAACATACCTGAAGTTCTAACATGAGACTTCTAAATTCGATGTGCAATTTCCCCCCCCTCAAACTTCGTTCTGCGACCTGAAAGTTACTATTACGAATTTCCTCAATCTGCCCCAAGATGAACTGGTGTGAGTGGAAGCTTCTCCAGATTCTGCCAATGGCAGATGATCCAAGAAAGAGAAAGAAACTAGGCATCTGTTTGTCTTCTCATGATCTCTGTTCTCTGTGAAGAGGCAACCACAATTTTTGCTCTTACTTGCCGAGTTAATTTTGCCAGCGTTCCCATTGACAGTGTTGAACTTCTGAGCACATAGCAATAAGTAATGTGTTGAAAAAAAAGGATTAACCGCGCTTCCGTCGAGTCACTTGTGATGATCTAGATTTAAATCATTATTGCTGGTATTCAACACCTGCGTCCCCCATTTCTCCGGCTTTTGGGCGCCATGTTCATGGATTGAGGAGAACATCGAATTGATTGAAAGCCACACATCTTCAAACACGTTTTAAATATCCAACTCGTATTCATCACTATCATTCGCAGGTTTTTTTCTTAGAAACATCCAAACAGATATCACTGGTGAAAGATTAAAATCATCTGTATCCATCATTAAAACGCTTGAAGCTCATTTGTCACTCTTCCATCAATCGGCTGTCGGAAGAAGAATTGCTGGCTCACCTTTCAAGAGCGACACCTAGAAGGGAGATACACATATCCAAAAAGGATAGATTTTTTCTCATAGGCATGACGTCTAATTGAAGTTCATGGAAACAGCGAAACGCCGATTACCCTGAGAAAATTAAAGTGAACTCGCACTGAAGTAGCTAACAAAAGTAAATCGTTATGAGGAAACTTATTTTGTTGAAGCGCCGGATCTACATTATTAGAAAAAATATATATTCTACGTTTAGATCACTGAGGGAATCACTATAGAGAGGTAGAGAGAGTCCACCGATTCTGATGATCCCTTTGGTATTCCAGAAAGCTGAGGAACTGCCATGACAACTTCAGGCATTTTTCAAAGCTAGGAAAATGCCATCTACAAATTGTAAACATCACTACGCTTTTTCCTCTGACCTTATTTTGATTTGTTCAGAAGCATTTAACTTATGGAAGCTATTATTGAGCATTAGTGCCTAAATACGCGTTCATCTTCACTCCGGGAAGGGGAGCCAGGCCTTCGCATTCCTTGAAGGTAGATTTTTCTTTGACACCCGACATTGTAAAATAAAAACGGCGGAGATTTTCAGTGATCCAACTGCCTCAACTCCGACTTGTTCGAACATTTTGTCTATAGGCTTTGAATCCCGCTCATATTAATTTAAAGAAGACCCTCGAAAAATATAACTGAGCACCGGTCGGATCGCATCGCGCGAAGCAGCGCTATATACTCCTACTCCCAAGAGAAGGGCGAAGGGATGGATGGAGGTGAATCTGCCGTTAATAATCGCGCCAATTATCGTGATGCGTCCGCATATAGAGCACTTAAATGACTTTCGGTTCCAAGATCATGCGCTTCATCCTTAGTGCCGAATGGCAGTGAAGCAGCTGCTGCTGGTAAGAGAGAAGGATCGATTCTTAATGCCTTTAAAAATTTCAGGGAGTAAGAGAGCAAGAAATGTGGATTGAATTACTCGCGTATTCTTTCTCCCCCGCGATGTGTTTGATGGTTTATTACATTACGTCACTTTTCATAAATTTTCTCAAATTTCTGGTACGAGATTCTCTAAGTGATCCATGTCTGGAATTTAAAAATCGGTAATGCCAAATTTGTTTATCTATCCGGTTATTGGAATTATGTGAATTTTTGTATGCTTTCTTCATGCCAATGGTCACTTTTGGAAATATTGTTTGAAGCAGTGGTTATCCAGTAAACCAAAGTTTCCTACTGGGATTCATGTGCTGTATACTATTTCCTATACATTACATGAATTTATTTATGTAAGACACCCATAGGAGCTATGACAGCAGATCTGATTACAGTTACTCTCCCCAGGACTTACGTGAACACAGGAGGAACTCAGAAGACGGGATTGTAAAGAGGTAATTGTTAATCTTTAATCAAGTAAGATTAATTTTAACTTCCACTGATACCTACCAGCATGAATATGTATTTTGCTGCGTTTAACTGTCTGAACACTAACATTCATGGTGCGAAATATAGAAACATTGTGATTTTCTTGAGTTGCGAAAGTCCTTGCATAGGACATCTTTAAAATTATTATACTACGTTTAATCAGTTGTGTTTACTGTTACAGGATCTTCATTTCAATTTACTTCATGCAGCTTTTCTTTTTACTGTTTTTATATAGCTAGCGCTGACCGGTGAAAAGGCCGATCTCTTGGACGCACAGGTTGGGAACCACTGCTGGTCTTGGGAGTTATTTCCTTCCAGATATCCGGAACGCGACTAAAGTGAGTTTATAAACGAAGGAGTACATTGCTTAAAAAGTGCTTCCAACAGTTCCGAAAGTTATCAACCGAGATTCACAGGGATAGTTTCTGCCGAGAGAAAACTGAAGTGCGCCCCGGTTGCATTTATGTAATACGCGCGCTCTTTTCCCTTCACTCCATCTTTTTTTTTGGCTTTCAGTTCAATTGTGGGAGCGCGGAAAAGAAAATCACAGTGCCTCGAGAATCCCGAACTCCTCGGAGTAACTCGGTTTGTCCCCGTCATTGCTAAAACAAGTTTGTGTGGTGTGGACGGATTGACTTTCGCGGCGGGCTGAAGAGTGGGACGCGGTTCGTGCGGTCGCGAACGTATTGCAAGTAGTCCCTGATGGCGGCCGAAGTCGCCTTTTCGTAAACGCTGCGTGGGATGATGAACCAGCTACCGTGGTTCATGTCCACGTTGAGCAAGTAGCGAAACAGGGTCTTGTTCGGATCCGTGGGCACCCGCTCGAAAGCGATCAAACTCGGTCCATTCTGTCCTCTGGGGAAAAAAGGCGGTGAAAATTTGAATGGATTCATTGTATTTTGAACGCTGGATTACTGTATATCTGACATTTTGAATGAAGCGATTTTTGCGTTGAGTAAATGAATGTCAATGATCGAATGTCGACTTTTTTTCGTGAGGCGATGTTTGTTCAAATGGCCGTGGTTATCGTACGATACAACCACAGAAGTGAAAATCTGATGGAATAAATGATCGACCTCGAGAATAGATGGATTTTTCTTATATCTTGAACTATTCGAGCTAATCGTATGTTTCTTTTGAAAGCGAACTACAGTACTGTACGTGATCGTGTTCAAGACAACACTTCCAAAAATCTCTACTTAATCGCGAATGAATTTTTTTTTCTGTTTCACGTGTGTCTTGGCTGTCCATGTGCTACGATAGCAATTAATTCCAAAACTCCGCAGAGATCCGAAGTCTCAAGAGAGCAACCAACCGAGCCTTGTATAGAAAGGCCAATGAACTCGAGTGCAGAATGCTTCATGCTGCGTTGTTTTCACTGCTAGTGAGCAAGGAAAGTGTTTCTCACCGAACGTAGTGCGATTCTATGGGCTTCGGTCGGTACTCGTTCGTGATGTTGGTGTAGACCACGTAGTAGTTCCGGTTGCGTTCCAGCCATCCTGTAAGTACTAGGAAGTCGCGTGGCTTTATCAAGCCGCCAAGCTTCGAAGAGCCAACTTGATAACTGACTCTGAGCTCCGGTGCTATTTCCTGAAAGTGGCAGAAAAGAAATCAGTAAGATTTCATACTGCACTGTAAACAATTGAGTATCTTTGGTATGAAGTTTTCATAAGCGTTGAGGTTGAGTAAATCAACATTTGAATTAAATACTGTACTGTGTCACTTCACGTCCGAAATTTGTCGAAACAATATGATACGAAGAAAATAAAAAAAAAGTTGACGTTCTCCCTTGTTGAAGCTGCACAGTTGGGTTCAATCCGACAAAGATGTAATTTTTAAAAATTAATTACAGTACATAACTTCCATCATCTGATATAATTTGAATACGCTTAGATTAGTTTCGATATATTATCGATTTGCTGGTTGGATTACAAAGGTCATCTCCCCGTTTCTATGTCTTACAAGTTGAATTTCTATACATCGGATTATTGTAGACGGTTAATTATTTTCAAGGTCTCCACAGGATAGAAACAATATTCTCAAACCCCTCTATATTTAAGCGATGCGCGTTATTGAAGGATTTTCCGTGTCTTTATAATGGCTTCCTTATAACGCTATTTTCGCTTCACTTCGTTACTTCAAAGGTTAGTAACTTTTGCGTTCCGTTAAATATGGCGCGTACAGGTTACCTGGAAAGAAAAACCACACTTATCGCGCTAAGTTTGGTTTTGCTTTGTAAGATGCGGTAGATGATCGATCGTGCAAATGAGGCGTGAAAAAAAATTTCGAAACGGGGCAAGCGCAGCTTATTAGCAGAAGGATAAAATTTCCAAGTATCGGTGACCAATTTTTAAAACTGACTCCCCCAAGTTTTTCCAACAGAAAATATGATCGCTTTTTGAGTGAATAACTCTGGGTAAGAGGAATACAGTAGTTGATGACATCATGGATCCATTTTTACCGTGCTTAGAAAAAAAGATTTTCAGCCTGTAAGATTAATGAGAGGTTTTCCTCACCACGACATCCTCCAGGTAGCTGATTTCTGGGTTCCAGTTCGGGATATCTTTCCCGTCGTCCCAGTACAGGTACAGCCCATCTTCAGGACTTATGTTCAAGATCGTCTGCAATTAAAAAAAAATCGTATAAATTAAATTCGAAATTATTTCCTCATCCATTGAACCGATGATCGATGTAACATTTCACTGACGCAGACTGTGTGTACCAATTTTGTTTCCACCTCATTGTCGATAACCTTGTGACGCGTGAAGTGTGTGGAATTCAGTTCATGCTCTTTCGCATAAAGTGAGAACTGTTTTTTCCATTCTTTTGCTTGTCGGTGCGTCATGAAACTAGGTGATCTTATTGACTCACCTCGCCGAGAATGACGGATCGTTTGTAAGTGGGCAGGTAAACGCGTTTCACGACGACCCCGTCGTCATTCGAGTCCACATGCCAGTCTCGACGATTTGCTATAGCGTACGCTTCGTCGGCTGCTTCACTGAACCGGGCCCATAATGCTTCGCAATTTGCCTGTTGAGCAGAACCGGAGATGAGGAATGTAATGCGAAAAACTGGATTGCAAAATCTTTCGTATTCCATGTTCAGGTTCCGAAAATTCAGACTTCGCGTGGGGAACAGGAATGAAGGGACAATACTGTGCTGCTCTTCGTGATGGTCTGTTACGGGTGAACGGGGGACGATGGGGAGCTGGGAAAGAATTCGAATTCAATTACTCGACGATCATTGAGTAGAGTGAGGTACCTGGATCAAATTCTGTGATCCATTTAATTTGAAGGTTGCTAACCGGAATAGCAACTAACAAGACAGTTTCGCGAATTGAAACTTTACAAAACTAACGTACCACGTACATGATTCACTCGACAACGGCGCGCGCTAGCGACCGCATGTGATTCACCATGATGGTCAAGTTTGCATAGTCAATTACTCTCAATATTGGGTGCTGTTATCTGCTGAAGTGGGGTTTTAGTTTGAGACAAACAAAAAATGTGGATACGAGCCCATGCCTTGATGCCATCGCCGGGATATGACTACTGTATTATGTCGGTAGTGAATCTTTGTCTTTCCTGACGAAGGTAACTCCAAGTCAACTCGTCGCGCTGATTAGTGACGCTCGCCTGTCTGAATCCCTGTTGGTTTCACCCACTTTGCCCACATCTTCATTGGATCTCGCATTTCATTCCGCTGTTCAACCTATTTAGTTCCATGTGTGGCACGCTTCATCGTACGTTCGTAACCGCGATTCAGTGATTCTACATGCTATTTCGTGTTCGTAGCGTGATGCAGTTACCCCGGTATACGAGGTAAATCGGTTTAAAATACTGCTGACATTAGGTAATGTTGGGTTAAGTCATCGGGATCCGTTTCTGTATTTTCTTAATTGTTGAGCTATGCTGCAGGCGACATTTGTATGACTTTTTGAAAAGTAAGCTCAGGTACTTCTTAATTGATGAACCCTCTCCGGTTCCGGGGTCGATCATAAATTTTCTCTAAATCTTTCCGCTATCTTGGTGTGAAGAAGTTAGCATCATTTAATCGTGAATAATCACTGTTTTCACGATTATTATTTACGTGAGAAAAATTTATTAGTGATGCTGCAGTGGTGATAAAGTTAATTACCGATCAAGAGACTTCTGACTGCTGATGAGCCCAATGCCGTAGTTATGAGTTACGTCACGGGACTAATTCGTTTCTAATGTACCGGTAGGACATAGTTACTTTAGTTAGTTCCTGTAGTATCAGGATTTTTGGATGTGCTGGCGATCGGAAGAAAATTGGAAGTCGCACTTTCAAAGGAAATAAATGAAAAATTTCAAATGTCATAGTATCGGCATCTGATCAATGCCTTGCCCAAGTCGGAAGATGGAAGACGACGGAAAGGAATAAACTCTTTGAACAGAGCAGGATCATATGTCGGCAAAGTTGTGTGATCGGGAGACGAGACGCTGCATTTCACTTTTAGTCTGTGACGAAACGATTCACGACTGCTGATAAGGAAGAACAATTCATACTGAGGTTTTCGTTTTACTTTTTCTGCTCGCGTCGCCTCGTCATTCACTGTTGATGTTCAAGCTATACAAGCAACTTCACACCATTTCAAATTCAACTCTGAGGCGAAAGTTAATCCTGCGTATCCGCAGATAGGCTGCTGAAGCATTTATAGCAGCAAGGGACCAGCAAAAAAAAAAAAAACAATTAGGTAAAGAGAGAAGAAATACAGGAAATTGTAATTGGTGATATTCTGGGCCTTAAAATCTTGAATGAGTTGGCAGCTAGGATGCTGAAGTTGAAGGCAAGGGTTCATTTTATACCCAAATCTCTTTGACCTTTCAATGTGCATAAAGTTAAATTTTAATTGCTCTTTATTTTTCCTCTGTTGATAAAATAATTGCCAAAAGGCCTCCAGAAAATTCGACTTATGGAGATTTGAGGAGGAAAGCCTTCAAGCTGTGGAGGTTTTTAATACATCGTTTTTAAGAGAATTCAGAGAGGTCTTGAAAAAACATTCGATAAATTATAGGGTGGCATTCGACTTATGGAGGTTAGAATTATCAAGATTTCCAATTTTTAATGTACTGTATTCTGATCAATCCAAGCTATGTAGTTTTACTCTCTTCTGAAAACAATACTGTGTTTAATCCCAGCACAATGAGAAAATCAGTGAGAATACCACCAAAACGCTTCTGCGCTAAGATTCAGATCACTGTATGTTCTCCTGTTGGCATGCTAATCTGGAATTAACATCAAAAGAGCGTGTAAAAGAGCAAGTAAAAAAAAAACAGAAAGCCAACACGTGGGGAAATGCATAGAAGAGCTAGTAATACTATAAGGACAAGTACTGTACAGTACATGCAAAATATATTTAAAACCGGTTTGCATGTTGGACAGAGCATCGAACACCTGTATTCGCATGGGTACGCAAATGCGCGTGTATCATTGCGGTAGGTACAGGAAATTATTCGAAAAATTGTACAGTACTTTTCAAAGAGAAAGAGCGATAAAAGCGGTGGAGGATTGGTGACCGATGGCAAAAAAAGCTATTAAGGATAATTTATCATAATAAATCGTGACAAATCACGGAACTACGCGAAGATCAGCTTTTCTGCTGCTGTAGCGAACGATGAACAGGTATATATTTGTTTGTGAAAAGGTTGAACGTACGGTATTTAAAAATGGAGATTCAGAGAAAAAGTGCCTTGCCGTATCACCAGCCAGATACAGAGGTACAAATAGCACTGATCGAAAAGCTCAGGTCCGCTGCTGACCTATTGTGCTTAATTAACACCATTTTCGTTCTATACTAGATCTAATTATTTTAACGTCGAAAACTTCGATGCTCTGGATCTATGACTGGTTTATCAACTTTTTTTTTCGATTACCCCGGGAACTGTATAACTGAAATTACCTGGGCCAATGACTGGATATATTTCTTCTGCATGATAAAATGATAAATCACGGGCATGTGAACTTTATTGAGATGCTGTTTTTCTATACAACATGTCGTAAAATTTCAGGAATGGCTTCTCGTAATCAATTGCGATTACCCTTATTAATTCGCTCGAATTCCGAAGTGCGTTAGTCCGAATGATTTAGCAAATCGCTGGGAAATGAAAATGAAAAACTGCCAAGTACAAAACGGCACTTAGTTTTCTCTCCATGAATCGAAAGAAAGAAAAATGCCGGAGCGCATTAGTCTGGATAATTGAACCAATTGCAAATAAGTGGTGTGGCTCAGTTGACAAGTATTGTCTAAAATATAACTTCATTTCCTCTCGATGAATCGAAAATGGGGCTATCTTTAATCATAGTTCTACCGCACAGTACAGTCAAACCTCCATGTAGTGCTATCATTTGTCCCAGCACATTATTTTATGACACCAAGCAGGGGTAGTGTATAAGAGCTGAAGTTTTAGTTGAAAGCTTTTATTGTATAGGGAAAATAAGCTTGTTTGCGGAATACTTAGGTCATATTGAGTCTGTTTTATGAGAGAAAGCCACAAGAAATAGTGCCAAAGCTCAAATGCACCATTTTCACAATTTATTTCAATTTATAAAAAATATAAAATGTATTAGAGTTTTGTGCATGTTATTGTGTCGAGCAAAAGAGCAGAGCTTAATTCTTGAAATTGTGCACCAATCTTACAATGAGAAAACGCAACTTCAAGTTCTTGTAAAATCAATTAAAAATTTTTGAAGAGGCTACAACAGCTATGAAGATGATCTCGACGGTGGAGATAAAAAAAAAATCCGCCACCGAATGACGCAGAAATTTAGAAGTGAAAATTTCAAAATTATCCTCGCGTGCTTCTTATGACCGGTAATAACCTGACATCTCTAGAAAAAAGCTTCAATTTCCTTCAGTTTGGACCAATTTTTCATCGAGGACAAGAATTTCTGTGGCATTAATTGAGTTTACGCTAAATCATGGTTTCCCTTTAGAAAATAATGGGAGATTTGTTCCAGGGAAACTTGTGGTCCTATGAGGTGTTGGCACTGATTTGATATACAGTAATATCACCAAAATTTCATTCCTCATGTAATAGAAAACACGTGGTTTCCCACGGCAACGTCCTTTTTTGAACTATTTTTTTTCTAGTCCCTTGAATTTCGTTGTAGAGAGAGAGAGAGAGAGAAAGAGAGTCCACCTGTATTTCATTATTATATGGGTTCATTCCGGACGAGGCAGCACCGGGTCATCAGCCCGGTATATTTCTTGGTATTTCGCTACATTCCAGAATAATAGAGCGATGAGTCTATAAAAAGGACGCGGAGCAACGAAAAAAAAAAAAGAAATATCGAAAGGGGCAAGCGGAAAATAAAAGTTTCGGTTCATGAGAGATGAAAATTGCGGACTCACATTGGCCAAGTCACGCAGGGAGTCTTTGGCGGCGGTGACGCGGCACTCCGGCATCCCGTGGGTCCTGTCAAGTGACGTCGGAATACTGCCTGCATATTATTGTCGGATCGCCCCAATTGCGGACTCACATTGGCCAAGTCACGCAGGGAGTCTTTGGCGGCGGTGACGCGGCACTCCGGCATCCCGTGGGTCCTGTCAAGTGACGTCGGAATACTGCCTGCATATTATTGTCGGATCGCCCCATATAACGTCGAAGGGAATTTCCCGAACGTCGACAGCAAACAGAACGGGGGGAAAAACGCCAAGGATCAGACCATTTCTACGTTCACGTCAGAGATTATCCTGAGGAGGAGGAGGAGGAGGGGGAAAAGTTTTCCCGGAACGAACACCGAATGCCATGTGTGTATGTCATCCCTTTTCTTTCATTTCTTCCAAAGAAATCCTGATTCTATTCCTTTTCTTTATTTTTTTTTCGGTGGATGAATTCTGATACGAAACAGCGACTGCGCTGATCGTTCCGGGAAAGCGAAATCAAGGGCAGCATTGTATTGTCATGTTCGATTGTCAGGCTTTGTTCTATACTGTATATTGCTGTCGGCAACTGCTAAATATTCATTCATCTCCGAGTATTTGGTTCACAGTCATGTAGTGGCACTCCTAGACCAAATCTCCTCATGGAATAATCATTCATGTTCAAATGAGCATCACAGACATTATTTGTGAGTTGTTTTGCTTCTGAGAGAAAAATCGAGATACGCTCGCTCAACTTGTGGGAATCCGAAGCGATAAACTACAGTGCAATACTGAAGTAAAAATACTGTACGTATGTGCTTTGGAGTTCGCAAAAAACACGGCTATTCCTCTGAACTTGATGGGAACTAACTCTTGTTTCCATGCAAATGTTGGTAGAAATCAGTATTTCTGCTAATTTTATACGGTTCGCACGCTGGAATTAAGGGCAGAAAAAACGTTTCACAAAATCTTTCAAGGTTTTTTAAATACGAACTTCATATTGGAATAAAACATATGAGATGTCTAAAGCCATGTTCAGGTGCTGTCAAGTTGCAAGAATTTAAAAAGCGTGGGTTACATAAATTAAATAAATATTCCTATTAAATGAGTACCATTGGATTTCCTTACGAGAAATTGATTACAGTACGCTATGGGACATATTTTGGTTTTTATTGAAGGCATAGCAATATCAAGTTTACGTTTACGCAACATGAACTTGAAAGATATGCTTTTTCTCATCTGAAGAAGTTCAAGTTTATGCGTACACAAAGAAGATTAAGGTCATTTCGTACATCCAATTTCATGTTCAGCAATATTGTCGAGATTACTTATGCTCGGAATCATAGTTTCAAGGTTATCGTAGGTGTATGTAGAAATTATTTGACTTTGAAAGAAAATTCCACGTTAATATTTTTAAGTCAGCGTATTTGATGAAGCATCAATCGAATTGTTTTCCCTCTTTCGTTATTTCTCTCTCATACAGTAAACAAAACAAAAAAGACTGCCCTCGATATTTCCTGTGTATTTTACGTCACACAAAAGCTGTTTCGGTATGGTAATAAGGAATGAAAGACATGGCTGTGGGAAACAATGGTAAAAAGGAAAACTCACGTAAGGCTTCAGAACCCAGGACAAGACTGGGGTCTTTCTGTGCCAATTGTACCATTTGGTTCAGGAACAACACCGTTTGCACAACGGCGTCCAATCCCAGCGGCAAACCCATTTTTTTCGGCCTGGGTATCACGTCCTCACGGGAATGTGAGATATATTGTGGTAAGAAAATTCCTCTTCGAAAGGTTTTCTTTTTCGGCGTGAGAAAATTTGCAGCTGCGTTTGGTTGCTGGGGGGGGGGGGGATACAGCAATAAATTATTAGACTGAAAGAAAATATGCGAGTCTTCAAGATGAGGCTCAGCGATTTGTACCGCATTGCAAAGTTTTCATATTGAAATTCGAATTTGAAGGAAAATTCGACGTTCCCTTAGTTTTAGACTGGTGTGAATGGACAACGAAAATCAATAGGAACGCCTTAGTCAAATAAGGAGCGTGAACCAACACTTTTGCTTCCTCAGAATCGGTCTTGTTTGATTGATAAGAGATGGATTCATCAACTTTCGCCATTTTGCTCAATCATCAAGAAAGCAGCATTTCCGTTTAATTATAAAATTCACACGAGAGCTGTGCGTATTAAAAGCAATCGCCTGACCGAAAATTATTTCGAACCTCCCAAAGACAGACTATGACTAATTATTGAGATCTTATTTCTCTAACTCAGGGGAAAAAATGAAAAATCATGAATTACCACGGACAATTTTTTTTCGGAATGTGCGATAAATATAAAGTAGTATTGCATATTTCTGAAAAAATCTAAGGATATGCAAGTGCGTGTTAGCAGGAAATTAAATGAAGAGACATGATTCAGCGAAAAAATTTCAACTTTCAGCAGATGTTCATCAGGGAAATGGTACGGGATGAACTTGGGATTTATTTTCTAGGTATTTTTTGGGGGGTATAACATATACTGTAATTTGAATTTTCAACGGTTTAAGGAATTAGTTGTGAAGGGTCTTCTTTATTCAAATTTGGGAAAGTTGTACATAAATACTGTACATTACTCAACTGCGTGTTTATAGCAGCAAATGAAGTAAGAAGACTAAAGATTCGAAAAAGAAATTTCAGCTTCCAGCAGAAGGTCTTCGGGGAAATAACCGGATGATTTTCTGAGGAAAACTTATTTTCGACGTGTTTCTTCTGCACATTCTGATGGGGGTTGCATTTGGAACAAGTTGAAATTGTAGTTGAGGATTTAAAAAATTCAAATTTGGGATCATCACTGTACAATAATACTGTATTTTATCAAGTACCACAAGCATTGCTCAGATATGCTTTACTCCTCTGATTATGGGCCTTTACAGTGAGACCCCACATGCAGACACCTTTACCTGTGGACAATTCAACATAAGGCCACTTATTTTCCCATAAAAAGTAATAAAAAAGGCCCAACATGAGGACACTGACTTGACTTGAGGACATTTTGTGATAAAATTGCAAATACATTTCAGGCCAAATTACAAGAATCAGATATTTCCAACCCTAAAATTGATGTTAGAAAAGTTCTTGGGCATTTCTCTCGCCAATTTACCATCCATTTAGCTAATTTTAAAAAATCACCTCTAGCGTAGCGGAACTTCCTTCACTCTTTTTCACTTGAATGTAATTTTTACAGAGAATGCCAACATTTCTATGTACTGTACAGAGGCATCAGTATGTTACTGTACAGAGGCATCAGAATTCCCCAAATGCCAATATTGTGTTGAAATATATTGATTGGAATCAGTTTAAATTGGGAGACAATTTTATTTTCATGGAATTACGTTGAGTATTTTGTACATAAAACACCAATTAAAAATTACATCATGAAAATCTAAGGGAAAATGAGACTTGACTTAGAGACATTTCAACTTAGGGACACTCCTGATGCACCAATGACATCCGCATCTTTGGGTCTCACTGCCTCACAACAGTATATGTCCAGTTGCCACCAGAGATTTTATTTCATGAATGCCTTTCTTCCTTCAAGAAATACTGGAAAATGCTAGAACGCATGAACTAACCTGATGATGTAGAAAACCGGCCAGTCAAAAACGTCGCAGGTTTTCTTGATTGATGCCTCTTCTTGGGTACTATAAAAGCCCAATAACACCTTTCTGCACAACGCGACGGTGTAGAGCGGAAATGATACGAGTATATGTCGTCTTCCCCTTGTTTACCTCATATCATTCTATGTATTTTTCCCCGTCTTTGAAGTCCTCGTTTCTCCCACTCTTGTATTTTTCGGCTCGTTATTTTCTCCACTTGCCAATAGTTCTCACCTGGGTTCGTGCGTCATCACCTCGCTGTATTGATTTATGGACGCGAGACAATAGGAAAGTAGGAACGCGAAGCCGGTTACCCGCGTGTTTCGGAGTACGCTGTACGAATATACTGTATATATATTTTGCAGGGACACTTTGACCACTTTCTGTGTTGGAAGAAGTTATGCGGAATTATTCATCATCATCATCTGCGAATTCCGGCATTTCGTGTATATTGTGAGGATAACACTTGTTGATATGATCCGTGTCACGAACACGAAGGAATAAGCGAGAACTTCACGATGAAAGGAATTTGAATTCCCGAAAACAAGGTCGATTGCTGTAATCGTGGTGTTTTTTTTGTGGCGTTGAATGCGTCACAATATTCTGCCATGAAGGGCGCAAAATTCTTTGCAAATGTTTCCCCAGCACACCGACAGACGAATTTTAAATTCAGGTTTCGGACTCGTGGAGTCTTTTATTTATTTTAATTTTATGTATGGGAGAATAACCTGTTTTTAACGTTGTTTTGCCGTATTTATCTTGAGTTTGTCGCAATTTTTTGTATACCTTGATTCAATGGCCGGACTCGGAGTGATTTTTCAGTAGTTTATTACCTGTAGAATACCATTTTTCGTTCGTCTAATGTGTAATTTAAAATTACTTGAGCCTTTTTCCAAGCAAAATAGATCAATGAAGAAGCATTCTGAATTCAATTTCCTGAACATCATATGTGACCCGCAGAGTTATTATTGGAGCAGAATCCGATTTGAATTTTATTTTCAGTATTCGTCTGATGTTGAAGGCATTCAGATTCCGTCACAATTGTTCAAGCGCCGATTTCATAGCCAAACTCGAATTTAAAAAATGAAAATCTTGTTCGATTCTTTCATTTTATTGAAATATCTCTGGCAATGTTTCCTAGGAAAGAGGCCAACAAAAATCATTTTTAATTATGCGTTGTCCTGAGTATTTCTGACTGGCGGAGCTTTCAATTGAATCAATTCATGCGGCAAAATCCTTCTATTTGTTTTTTTTCAGTCTTCAGGCATTCAAATTATCGTCCAATTTTTTGTAGCCCCCAAATTTCATTGCCAAACTCAAATCTATTTTTCAGTGATAATACTTTTTAACTGATCCATATCATTTTAATGTTTCCTCTCTATTTTTCTCGAGTTTATCTTCGGAACCCAAGGGAACTTCGGTTACCATATCTTAGGGTTCCGTGGGGCACTGGTTTCTAATCTTAGCTGTAATTAATCATGCGCGAGGTTCGAATTTGGGGGAGAAACAAAACTCGAAGCCTCGCTATAGGCGTTATTCGGTCCACTGCCCCACTTTCTTTCCCTCCATAAGATCTGCTGGACGCCCACCGTATTTACATAAAAGACGAATATGCATCGGGTCCCTTGTGTTTGATAAGAAAAAAAGTCCAATCCATTACGAGAGCAGTCTTTTTTATTTTATTTTTAATTTGTTGAAGCTGCGGAAAAATTAATAGCCTGGTTATTCTCCAGCATGGAGGGCAACACCTCCAGAAGCTGGTTATTAAATTTCACTCTCTCGCTATCTATCTATCTATTTATCTATCTGACTCTGTCTGAGAGGGAAAGAATTGGGTCTAGTTCTGCTTTTCTCAATGCGGTGGAGCAGTTCTCGGTCAGACCGGTGGAAAGTGAATGATCTCAATGATAGGTGATCCTTCACGCGGCACGGGATACCGAAAATAATGCCAGATATATCAAGTACTGTACTGTACTGTACTGTACTGTATATAGAATGATGGTCGTCATTTCGGATCATTATTCCATCCTGAATCAATTGAAGGATGCGGCAAAAGGAGGAGGTTACAGAGAGAAAGGGGTACGTGTGACAAAATTAACAATCTTATCAAGAAAAAGTTCGTCTTTATATTCCATAATTTTTAAATGGATGTCTGGAAAATTCTGCGCCATCTGGATTATGTTTTCTGAAGCGCGTTATTTTTCTTGTGACTCACGTCCAAAGCTACAAACTGTATTTGAAAACCGTGAAGGTAATAATTAACCAATTGTCGAACATTCTCCAAAACCGTTTAAGCGACCTCTGCAACAACTCGTTTACCACGAAGTAAAATGTACTGTATCTTCTAAGAAACCCTATCCGAAAACATCGATTTTTTGCAAATAATTTTGTATTGAAGGTTCACGATTGAGAAGTTGAAATTTGACGCAACAAAATTGCCGAAATTGGAATCCTGGGAATACAGGTAGACTCGCTCTCTACATCGAAATTCGAGCGACCAGAAAAAATAAAATCGTTGTAGGCAGAATTTCGTTGTAGAGAAACACCAATAACAAGGGAATTATAGACAAGATGGTTGTAGAGAAAAGTCCACCTGTATTGAATTTTTTTTTTTGGGTCAAAAGAGCTTGGGAATATGTCTTCGTGAAAAGTATTTCGGAAAATTTCGGAAAAAAAAAGAAAGCGGTAAAACAAATTGGATTTCTGGTGTTGAAATTCCTGTTTTTTTTTTCACTCGCGCGCGGAAAAAATCGGACACAGTTTCCATATCACTCAGTCACTCATGCCTAATATATTCACACAATTCCACTTTTAAAAAAACGTCTTTATTTCCTATGCTGTGATGCTGCTGCTCATACACATTTTGCACAGAGCATTCATTCCATGCCCAAATAATCACAGAGCCCATTCCCCCCGCACATTGTAGGTGAGAAGTCGGCGGAATTCAAAACGCAACTGAAGCAGACTTCGAGGACAACACCGAAAGACACATCATTTTTTTATATTATTATTTTTTTGTTCGCGTCATGTGCCGGAAGTTTTGCCCCGTTTTAAGCCTTACAAAGCCATCGCGCGATGCTGCCACAGAAATCGGGTCCTCTTTTTCAATTTATTTTCTCCCCCCTCCGTTTCTTTCTTCCAGAGATGGAAATCCGGAAATGCGCATGTTTCAACACCATCGACCGACCGACCGACCAACTGGACTGTATTGCGGCTGACCCTTTGCCACCGGAAGATACGTGAGCCGAATTGGACGCTACAAAAATGTTTCTGCACCGCGAATGTATAAGTACTCTTGTTTTACCTGTAAAAGGTTTATCCGAACAGGAAGGAGACTTTTGTGTACCAGCAAGAGTGAATGGATATATTAATAACAAATTGATGATACGGAAGCTTTTCTGAGACGTGACAAATAAATTGAAGAAGCTTCCACGAAGCAGGGAAGTTCAAGTTCTGACTCAAAAGAAAAGTGAGGCTTTCAAATGTGCAGAGATATCCTTCGCTTTTTTCACGAACAAGCGAAAAAGCCCCGAGCTGATCCAACACGGACTTCTCGTATAGAAAAACAGTAATCCCCATTCTTGTTTTTTTTTTTCAAAGTCTCTAGAACGTAGTCTTACAAATATTTTACTCAAATAAGCTTTTCACCGAAATAAACCTGTCACTGAAAACTTTAAAATAAGCTTGAGGACTCAGCGAATACCATTGCTCTACGTTGAATATTTTACGAAATATTTTTACGGTAACTTTAAATTTATGGGTCGCTATTGATTTTAAAAAATGACATAGAGCCGATTTTTTTTATTTTACAAAAACGAAGCTTTTAAAGGATTCAAGTTCTTCCAACTGCTGTTCAACCAAATTCAATTTTTTTCCGCAGGATTGAAATGTTCAGAAGTGCTCGGAACTTTTCAAAAAACCCCTGGAGTATCGAGAACGTCGATATGTGAAATGTTGTATTCAAATGCGATCAATGTATATTTATTCGTTCAATGACTACGGAAGGCTATTCTGTGGGTCACTGTCAGGTAAGGCTCGTTTCCTTATGGGGACACTCACTGACGTAATTTTTGAAACCCTTGACAAATATTTCTTTATCCTCAGGATTCAGAAATCGGTG
>CAJPEX010000643.1:0-89351 GCA_905338405.1 Notodromas monacha
CACCGAAACCCGGATGATGTGACCAACCAGCAGCAGCTGACAAGGCGGTCATCGTGTTGACTGTCGGATCAACGACACTGTTTGCCAATGACACACTCGGAACGAGGCCGTGTTGTTGTTGTTGTTGCTGCTGCTGTTGTTGTTGTTGCTGTTGGGACTCTTGCTCGGTCTTGGAGCCCGCTGTTTTGCCTGCGGTTTCCAGCGATCGCGTCGCGTTTGAACTTCTGCGTTTATAAGAATAATTTGGGGAGATAAACAAATTAACTTTGCGGTTCACATTTTGGAAGTAAAAATTTAGCGAGATGATCTGTTGAATTTGAAAGATTTCAGGCTCGTTCAGACTTTGAGACAATGGTCGCGTAATATTTCAAACTTCAGCAAATAATAAAAATTTGCACCCGAATTACATTTATCTGAGTGACTAATACGGAAAATTTTCCTTTTCGTGCTCTCCGATACTAACTTTAACGAACTAAAATGTTTACGCTCAAAAGTTTGGGGTGAACATCTTATTAGACAGGATCTGTTTCTGTTCTTACTAAAAAATTTTAAAATCAAAAATTTTGGTGGGTGTTTCAATCAAAGATGCGCGGTACTTGGTTTAGTAAAGCATTACATGGGGTTTCCAAGATGATTCAATTTAATCACAATGCAGAACAGCATTTGAAAACAATGCTGGAACTTTTCTTGAAAACAATGTTGATATCAACGACGGATAAGTCAACTTAAAAAAAAACACGGAATCGCTAAAATTATCAGGAAAAAATGCGCGGTCGAAGAATGTGTCTGAGTTTTCTTATGCCTATCTGGTATTTTTTTTTAAACTTCAACTGAATCATGGTGCCAGCAGATGAATATGTATCGCCCCAAGATTGGTCACGATACATTTTACGATTCAATTTTTTTTTCGGTATATAAAGCACGAAATCGACGATCAAATATTTCATTTGGGACAGAAGATACGTTTTAACCGCTTGGCATTCCCTCATTCGGAATCGCGTATAAAGCTTGATTGAGTTTCAAGTGTAAAAAAAAAAATTGGACAGAGAAATGACTTACCCATTGGCACTGTTGATGGTCGACGAGGACGTCGTCGCAGGCACGTGTTTATCCATCTGTGGCGGCGCCGGCGTCAATTCGGCGGCTTGTTGGGGCTGATGCTGGAACTGGTGATGGGAATAGGAAGTCAAGCCCGGATATCCTGCGGATCCCCCCTGTGCTCCTTGAGCCCATCCCATTGCTCCTCCTGCATTATTCATAGACAAGTCGAAAACAAAAGGATCACACACATGAAATCATAACACAAGAATTACATGTTTTATTTATTTTTTAAAAGCAAGGATGAATTGTTATAACCCAAGTTTGTCTGCCATTTTTCAACAAATGCGACAAGGATTAACCGAAGAAAAGAAAGGTGTATTTTTGAAATGTAATTTTTTGCCGCAGTATCGTTGCAAAATTATTTTTAAACATGTTGTATTTGTGTACGTACAACAGAAACAATATTTTACATAAAGGCAAAAAAGTAGGGAATGCCTGATATACAGTGAGACCCCCACATGTGGACGATTCAACATGGGGACATTTATTTAAAAAAAAAAAATCATAAAAGAGCCCCGATATGAGGACACTGACTCGACCTGAGGACATTGCAGGATAAAATTCCAAAATAAATTTTAGGAAAATTGATTTTTATAAGGCTTAATTGCAAGAAACAGATGTATCCAATCTAAGATCTATGCAAGAAAAAATCTTTGGTACTTTTCCCATCATTTTCCCATCCATTCAGCAAATTTAAAAAATGCCCAATAGCACAGAGAGACTTCCTTCTAGCTCTCTTTGTGACATGGATGTTATTTTTCCAGAAGCCAACTTTTCAATTTACTGTACAGAGGTACACTATTCAATGTTCCAAATGTTCTTATTGGTTTGAAAAGATATTCATTGGATCAAATTCAAGTGGCAAAAATTCTTTTTCATGAAATTCTGAAGAATGTTTTTTCCATAAAACACCAATTAAAAATTATACAATTTAAGTCTATGGGAAAACAAGACCGGTATACACATTTTTGAAAATAAAAAGTATCAATCATCAAACCAGATATGTGAGTCTTGTCAATGTGAAGATAATGAATGGGAAATTACATTTGGCATCAATTTTGTTACAAAGCTTGATGTTGGTTTACCAACTTGCCATGCAAACGAAATGTTTATGAAGAATACGGCTGGAGATTCAATAGTTACAAGTGGATTTCGGACTATTTTCGCGAAAAAAAAATGAGATTAGCAGAATTCCGATCAATAACACGAGACTTCTGAAAAGCGTTATCAGAAAGCTTCTTTTTCCTCGGATACCAAAATGGTCGTGAAAAAATGCTTCTGAAACGTTACGTAATCTTCAGTTGAAACCATGTTCCTTCATCGGCACAACCTTTATAAAAAACAACATGAAGAAACCTTGAAACACGCAGCGAGAGGAAATTTCTCGTGGTGGCGCAATTTTCGAGGGACCTCCTCACTTCAAAGAGTGACGAGGAATTTAATCTGAAAGAAATTTCAAGTGAAGAAGTTCAAGTTCGTCTTTTGTTTAGATGGAAAAAAATCTTGACAACCTCCAACAATTGCCTGAGGTTTCTGCTCAGCAACCTTCAAGTGTACTACTGTCCAGCAAAAAAAAAAAGAAGCATTACCTATTTCCCAGCAGAGATCAGAACGACTCAGTACAACGATTTTCTCTCGGACTCATTGCGACCTTTTATACAATTAAAAAACATTTTTTTTACTAAAAAATGAAATTTTTTTTGAAAGGTAGAAGTTTAGCAAATTTCTAATCGCACGTTTTCTTCTGGAAGTTTCAAGAAAAGGATAGCATTGAATAAAACCCGGAAAAGAACTCAAGACTGAATTTTACGGTTAGAAATGTACCATTTCATGCAGTAATACACTCGGACAATGACCACCTTGCATAATGGATTTTACGCACCATGGACTCAATCATGATGTCCTTCGTTTTGAAAAGAAAACAACTTCAATAATCGGTAACTGAATCTCCATCAATAAATAAAAATCACTGCCGGAAAACATGGTTTTTCAAGTAATGCGTTCATAGATGCGCTTGAGCTTTGAAGAGCTTGGAACTTGTTTTCGCTCATGCCTATTTTTTCAGAATTGAGAAAATTATTCTTGGTTCCAAACTTCTCTGAGGCATTCTTCTTTTTTGTTAATTTATTTCAGTTTATACAGTGATATTCCTCTAGACTGGAAAAAATACACTGATTTTTCATGCATTCGAACGGGAGATTCTGACTGGTAGAATATATTCAGTACAATACTGCCAAACCTTGATAACTCGAACCTCCCCAAGTCAAAGTTCCCATCTGAATTCCCTTAGAAACAATGCATTAAAAACCAATCTAAACCAGCTGGCTTTTCTTCTCAAACCTCATCCGTAACTCGGATTTTCTGAGGCCTTTTAGATATAATTTTCTTGGCACATGAAAATAGGAGAGCAATTTAAAAAAAAAAAGAAGAAAAGTAGATTGATTTGTGTTGAAAGGATCAAGTGTAAGACTGATGATTGGACAAATTAACTCCTGCCTTTCAAGTTCAGCAACCTGTCAACTCATTTGAGGAGCAATTTAAGCCAAGGCCCAGAATATCGCGAATGTCAATTTCCTGCAATTCTTCTTCATTTCCCCTGATGTAAATGCTTCTTTCCCTAGCTCGAATTTATTTTTATTCATTTTTTGTTGCTGTCCCCTTGAAATTCGACTCAGAGCGGCCCAACTGTACATTGAATGTCTGAAGGAAAAAAATACCAACTCCCTGAACAAAATAGGTTTGCTGCTACCGAACATTTATGGCATGACAATATTCGATCGAGATAGACTTATAGGATAATGAACTTGGTACTTCATCAATGCAGCATACCTTTTAGCTTTATACAGTGAGACCCCCACATACGGATGCCTCAACATGGGGACAATTTGACATGGAGACATTTATTTCTCAACAAAAAAAAATCATAAAAAAGACCCGACATGAGGACACTGACTCAACCTGGGGACATTGCAGGATAAAATTTCAAAATAAATTTTAGGAAAATCGATTTGTATAAGGCTTAATTGCAAGAAACAGATGTTTCCAACCTAGGGTCTATGCAAGAAAAATTCTTTGGTACTTTTCCCATCATTTTCCCATCCATTCAGCTAATTTAAAAAATGCCCTATAGCACAGAAATACTTCCTTCTAGCTCTCCTAGTGACATGGATGTTATTTTTCCAGATGCCAACTTTTCAACTTACTGTACAGAGGTACACTATTCAATGTTCCAAATGTTCTTGTAGGTTTGAAAAGATATTCATTGAATCAAATTCAAGTGGCAAACATTTTTTTTCATGAAATTCAGAAGAATATTTCTTCCATAAAACACTGATTAAAAATTATACAATGTAAGTCTATGGGAAAACAAGATTCAACTTGGGGACAATCCGACATGTCCGCATCTGGGGGTCTCACTGTACTTACTACAGATGAGGTCAGAAAAAAAGGGGTCATTCGACTCACCGGTCATGAGGCCAGCAGATGAATAGTCCGCCCCGGCGGCGGCGGCAGCGTGGTGACTGGCCTGCATGGCCGTGAGTCCAGCCGTGAACTGGCTCTGGAAAGCGGCGGCGGAGGGGCCCATGCCAGGGGAGCAGTGCTGGGACGCCGCGGCGGCGGCGATAGCCGGTGACGCCGACGCTGCCGCCGACAGCATTGTGGCGGCAGCGACGGCCTGTTGCTGCTGCACGTTCAGGTGTTTCCTCAGTCGGGCTCGGCGATTGCTGAACCACACTTGGACTCGGGCTTCGGTTAATTTTGTCCTGAACCGGAACAGAATCAGATAGGTATTGTTTGAATAATGAACTACCCAGAAATTTACGAATACTTTACTGTACTATTTGTGGCTATAAAACCATCATTTCTACTCCAGTATCCCGATCTTTCTTTTTCTTTTTCCAAGCATGACCAAAAAGTGGGGTGCATCTCATATTTTAGTGCAATCGTTTTCCAAAGTCTCGGTATTTGTTACGAGAAAATCATAAAAAAAGAACTGAATTCAGTTGAATTGAGTAACAATTGATAATTTGAAAAGCTCTCATTCTCAAGTTGCAAAAGTCTATCATGGAAAACTCGAGTGTACACCTTGGTGTGTGCCATTTTCAGATCCGAACAAACGGTTCCCTTGGTCAGGTTCCAAACAAAAAAATCGCGTTAAATTCCATTAAAAATGGCATTTTTGAGCTCATGCCGAATCGTTGGTAAAAAAAAAAAACCTAGTTGACCAACTCATTTTCCAACCAAAATTTCACGAGGTTTTCGCGAAGCCTTTAAATGCCCTGGATATTCTAGAACTTCGCTTTTGAACGTTTTTTTTTTTTCAATAAATGGCTCCATATACTTCAGAAATTATTTTTTCTCGTGATAGAGATGTTTTGTGCGAAGCATTCTGGACAATACATATAATGTATACGTGATGCTGCTTATCATTGTATCGTATTTTATGGGATGCGTAGGCTTGGTCTTGATATGCACTAAATCATAGCTTTGTGACAAAAAACATGTATGTGGACAAAGGAGGGGATTTTACTTACTTTTGAGCCAGTTCTTCCCTCGTGTAAACATCTGGGTATTGGGTTCTTTGAAAGTACTTCTCCAGTTCCTCCAATTGTTCGGCGGAAAATGTTGTTCTGCTCCTCCGTTGCTTTCGTTTCAGAGTCAAGCCAGGTTCACTTTCCGTATATTCCTCAGTCGGGCTCGGCGATTGCTGAACCACACTTGGACTCGGGCTTCGGTTAATTTTGTCCTGAACCGGAACAGAATCAGATAGGTATTGTTTGAATAATGAACTACCCAGAAATTTACGAATAATTTACTGCACTATTTGTGGCTATAAAACCATCATTTCTACTCCAGTATTCCGATCTTTCTTTTTCTTTTTCCAAGCATGACCAAAAAGTGGGGTGCATCTCATATTCTAGTGCAATCGTTTTCCAAAGTCTTGGTATTTGTTACGTAGAAATCACAAAAAAGAACTGAATTTAGTTGAATTATCCTTTCAATTGAGTAAAAATTGATAATTTGAAAAGCTCTCATATTCTTAAGTTGCAAAAGTCCATCATGGAAAACTCGAGTGTACACCTTGAAGTGTGCCATTTTCAGATCCGAACAAAACGGTTCCCTTCGTCAGGTTCGTTGACAAAAAAATCGCGTTGAATTCCATTAAAAATGACATTTTTGAGCTCATGCCGAATCGTTGGTAAAAAAAAAAAAAACCTAGTTGACCAACTCATTTTCAAACCAAAATTTCACGAGCTTTTCGCGAAGCCTTTACATGCCCTGGATACTCTAGAACTTTGCTTTGAACCTTCTTTCAATAAATGGCTTCATACACTCCAGAAATTATTTTTTCTCGTGATAGAGATGTTTTGTGCGAAGCATTCTGGACAATACATATAATGTATACGTGATGCTGCTTATCATTGTATCGTATTTTATGGGATGCGTAGGCTTGGTCTCAGTATGCACTAAATCATAGCTTTGTGACAAAAAACATGTATGTGGACAAAGGAGGGGATTTTACTTACTTTTGAGCCAGTTCTTCCCTACACATTTGTAGACCCATAACCCAAGAAACTTTCATGAAGAGGTCAAGGAGGTTAACAAGCCGCCTTTTACAACAAGACGAGGAGGCAACGAAAGCAAAGTCTCAGTTCGGTCCAAGTGAAAGGCATACCGAATCATCTCCTCCTGCTTAAAGAAGAAATTAAGAAACCGAAAATTAAATAATAATTGGGAAATAAGTTGCAAGATTTATTGTGTCCTGCACTTTCGGCCGAAAGAACAATAAGTGCGATCCATTTCCTTCTTATGTCGCTTTAAATTTATTATTATTTACTGATATTATTAATACTAATTTATTAACTTTTTTGGCTTTTAATTTATTATTAGCCCAAATAGGGTGCAAGATTTATTGTGTCCTGCTGAAAGTCGGTTTACTTGTTATTCACACTAGGTAAAGGAGGAATACAACGACTTTTTCTTACGTTATTATCCAAAAGCACCTGAGTTTCGAAAAGTTAAAATGTCAAAGATGACGAGAATGAATACGCGAAAAACAAATTTCGATGACAATATCCCACTGAACTAATCGATGGGTAAAAAAATGGAAAATAATATTATAAATCGTTCAAAAGCAGGAAAATCAAGAAAGGGTAACAAATTTCGCACTGTTTCAAACATTTTACCGATTTTTTTCCTTTTTACACTTCGCGTAAATTATTATATTTTATGGAAGACGCCAAAATTATGTTTAAAATTACCGACATGAAATATGTGAGCTGCAATAATTATTTCAAAAACCTCAGTGATATCAATCTGGTTTTTAGGGATTCATTCATTGAAATTATTTGCAGAGGTCCACCAACCACAGCTAAGACCTTTCTTGGTGAAGTTCCATTACAAACTTGTGGACATTTCTATTAACGGGACATTCCGCAATGAATCTGCAGATTGTCAAGTATCGAAATTTATTTATTGAAAACCCCAAGTACAGTAACCTGAATTCTTCTTCTTTTCCGTATTATTTAGTAGATAGTAAAAAAGGAAGTGGACCACACGCGCGCGAGAACGCGGATGCATCATCATGATGAGTGAGCTGGAAAACGGCGCCTCGTGCCGGAATCATCTTCTGTTTTTAATATTTTTTTTTGCAATGAAGAAATAAGCTAGTTTTATTTTAAATTTTCCGTGTTGCCAAAAAGAACCCGGGACAAGGTTTCGTGGCCCGAGGGACAATTTGCTCAACAGCTTGACGTCGCTTCGCCGAGAGCGGAGAGCGACTGGACCGGCGATTAAATTTCGATTTATCACGGAGTCCACGAAGGGAAGGGAATTTTCCTCCTATTTCTCATTTTATTTTTACGTAACTTAGATCTCACATTTGTATTCAATTTTTTTACTTCACCCAGCAATAAATAGAGGGTTCCATGCATTCCGAGGTGGCATTTTCCGCGTATCTTGAATATCCGGAAATCTTTTTTCGTGTGACGCAGATGAATTAAGTCTATGCGTTGGGGGTTCATAGACTTTTCCTCAGAATATCGATTAACTTTCATTGAATGCTGCTTATATTCGTCGTCCCATCAAAAATTGTTGAAAATTTGAATGAGTTCCCGCAATGATGCCAAACAAGTTTCAGGAGTACTGTACTGGCAAAAAAACATACCAAATCCCTTTCAAGTATGATTACTTTTCATAAGCTCGGGAATGTCACTGACGAAGGTTTTTCATTTCATACGTCAATTAAGCTTTTTTTGTCAATTCAATGCATTCGGGGAAAATAATTATAATATATTTTGTAACTTAAATATATTATTGTAAGATTTCCAACGAAGCATTCCCAAACAAGTGGAAAACGTTGAACGAATTTTCGCAAACATGATCAAAATTTCGAAGATAACTCTCAGGCGATGCCCGTCGAAATTTTCACTCAATAACAACCCGATTACTTTTAGCGCAGATTTTATCGTGGGATGCCAACCTACTTTTCAATCCTAAAAAAAAGGAAGAATACAGTACTGTACTGTTCAATTTATATCATAAAATAGCCAATGCTAATTTTGTTCGATTAGAAAATTCAAGATCGCACCGTGCCTCTTTCTGCTCATCATTTCCCCGAAGATTATAAAAAAAGTGACTTTTATTACACAAGGTCGGCAAACATCTCTGGAACCCATTTGGTAATGCAAAAAAAGGGAGAATAATCCAAACGGCGAAGGTGTTGCGCAAATTTGCGGTGTCAGAAAAAAAATAAACAAGGGACTATATATGAACCCCAGAAATTAATGTTGATAATAAAGGAATAATGAAAAGAAAAAAGAAAACAACTCACCCAGGATGCTGTGTATGGAGTGGTCTCCAGGACTCTTCTTGCTTTCACTGCTGGACTCTCGCAGCAGGCGGCTGATGGAACTAATGCTCGGCGCCGACGCGCTGTCGCAAATCCCCTCCTGTGCACAGACATCCCCCACCAGCGGATCCGGGAAATTTTAATACACTGGCTACCAACAAGATTAAGAGCTCGGGCATGTCTTCAGATGGAGAAGAAAAAAAAGGAAATAAGAGAGGGAGAGAAATCCTATTTCACGCCTTGCGGGCAAGGAAAACATATCAGACGCCGCGGCCGTCTCGACGAAGGATCTCTGCGCAAAAATCTCTCGTTCTTTTTATATAGCACACTTACCACCGCAAACTTTTTTTCTTTTTTCTTCTGGGAACTTTGAAAGCACTACGATTGACACATTTTCAACGGGGGAAATTTCCATTCAATTTTCTACCGTCGATGTGCACTCCGGAAAAATCCCACGGGAGCCTTTCAAGACGCGGTCAATCGAAACCAGTCTCATATTCCGAAACTATATTCCCCACGGGAAGCTAGATATTTCAAAAGCTTCGCAAAACTCGATCACGAAACTTCGGGAACTGAAAAATTACGGGAACTCGTGAAATAAATTAGCACAATTTGTGCGGTTTTTTCGAAACGTAGAAGGAGCCCAATAAAAGTCGATAAAAAATAGAGAAATTGCTTGATGAAGTGAAAATATTAGAACAATGTAATTACTGTATATATCATCACTTGACGTTCTAGGAGATTAATAAATTGCTACCTGTATTGCCGCTCAAAATGACGAGGTCCAGAGCATAATTCACCTAAATTGTATAGACTTTTTTCTTATTGCTCTTGACTCCTGAGATTCGCAACCGAAAATTATTCTCTTTAATGACCAACGCAATCAAGTAGTTCAACAAGATTTTTCGAAACTAATGCACTGTGATGAAAAGTCTCCGCAGCAAATTATGCAAAACTCAGCATTTAGAGACAAATTTTCCCCATGCGAGTTCACTATATAATAAATGAAGACGTCCATCAAATATTTTTAAATCGAATCCTATCGCAGTATATATTATGAAAGGAAAGTTCCTGGAGAAAAGCTTTTACTTTCAGAATTTCTCAGCGTTCAAAAGTCAAAATGATCGGAAAAGTAGTCCCGGACATGCGAGTTTAGAGGATAATAAAATTACACAAAGTACAATAGTTCTTCGTCTTTCCTATAAACAATTGAATTAATTTAGCATAACCGGCGTCACGAGAAATTGAGTACAATTCTGTTCCTAATGAGACTGACATTAAGGCATTGAAATTAACCTGATGGATAGGTGTACCAATTTTGAGAGAAGGAAAACAGCCCCCGGGGCCCGCCAGATATAATCCCATCACCGCCTCCGTCTGGGAGCAAAGGCGATTAACCGCCGCCGCGGGATGAAATCAATTTCATTGTCAGGCAAAAACTTTTTTCTTCATGTGTGAAGACCTATAGCCTCTGCTTCTCACCGGCGCCAAATAATCAGATAAACGCCTTCGACAGATTGTCGACGATTTTCTTTTCAGTTCAATTTTAATCCGGGCGCCAGTTCGACGTCAGTCCCACCCAAAGAGTTCCACATTGAGCTTAAGGTGTGGCGCTCTTTTTGTTACGTAAAAAAAAATCTGCTGTCCATAATTTTGAATTTGAAAGCGTTCCATTGAATTAAGCGAGTTTCAGCGGACCAAGTTTCGAGTCGTGTTGAATAGTTTACGATGGTTTTCAAGACGTGTTTGACGATACAAAATCATGAGGATACACAGAAAAGATTTTTAAGGCTAAGACAGCTACAATATGACACTACATTTTCCGCGTAATGCTTCGAAATTCTTTTTTTCCGCAGAAAAAAAAACTAGGGGAAACAAATCTCCCGAAAACATTTTTTAAAATTGTTTGCCGTGGCTCAAATGAAAAAGTTTTCGTGCAATATTTGTATGTCGCCGAGGTCATATAAAAACCTGCGATTCATGAAATTCCGTTTCGCAGCACAATACAGTACTCAGGTTTATAATCTATTGTTTCAACTATAATCACTGTTCCATGACTGTCCTAGAATATTCAAAATGCACTAAAACATAAAAGAAAGACTCGAAGAACGCTTCAACGGAATCTAAAAATTTCCGATTTCCCCCGTTCCATGGAATTGTTCATCTCTTCGTCCGGACATCTTGCCGGGCAGTTCAGAAATCGCGTCAATGGGCCCAAAAATGACGCATAATGTTGTAATTGATAGAGCGAAAGAAGAAAACGGAAGGCGGAAGACATTGACATTCAAGTCGGTAACATACCTTGATGAGTTTCTCCCGGATTTCCCAGGAAAAGATGCCGGGATTCTCCTGGCGGTACTTTTCGATCATGTCCTCGACTTCGGGCGTCGACACCCGCGGCTTGGACCCGCCTATCACTCCCGGTCGGATGGACCCGGTTTCCTGGTACCGATTCAGTATCTTGGACACACAACCGTGCGACACTCGGAGCTGTCGCGAGATGACACACGGGCGGATCCCGGCGGCGGCCATTTCCACGATTTTCAGTCGGATGTGATTCGGCAGCGGGCGTCCGTTGATGAACACTCCGCCCAGTTGGTTGACACGGCCTTGGCCTGTAGGCGAGCCCGTCAGATCGACTGTGTTTTTTTTACAAGACGACGACACATACACACTCTTCACGGTCTTCCTCTTTGTTTGATTTTTTTCGTTTTGCTTGGAAAGCATTATTCGTAAGAGCTATGTTGCAATCAAATCAAAGGTATGCAAGTTGGAATGAACTGCTGGTGAAGTCGAGAAATAAGACTCGACGTGAAGTCGAGAATTAAGGTCAAGAAAATTTACATCAGCATGGACTCCACCACACATTTAAAATAGTGATCTTTATTGCGGATATTCTGAATTTTTTTGTCCGTTTTCAGGCAAAGAAAAAAGTGTTTTCCACCTCTTCTCTTCTAGCGATTTCGTAAGTCAGCTATAAATCAAAGCGACGCGAGTTAAACTGGAGCTTGTTTCTGAAACGATAATCGGAGTCTAGAAAATTTTACAACGGAAAACCTCGTTTTAAATGAGTTCATCTCATGTCTAGATAAAGTAATTAGATAGATAATCTTGTTTGGGAATCATTGCTTGCGTCATCAGTAAAACCTGGCAGACTTTGAAACGATCCGCAGCATTCTTCCTCGTGCAGATTTTTGTAGATCGCGATATTAAGTTATCTTGAATTTCATTTTTAATTTTGTTCTATGTTCCGAAGTACATAAACTTTTTCAGCGATAAATCAATACGATGCGATACCAAGTCGCCAGATAGTTTATGGTCAGATCAAAAAAGTTTTTAGAATGATTCTAACACCTTAAATCCAAAAGCTATGCGAAACGAATAACGGAATTTTCTAGAATGTTTGAAGAAGCAAATGAATAATACCTTCATTGCTTTACACATTATTTATACAGAACTTTATTTTGTTACATAAGGCAAAGTTTCGATTTTCTGAACACTGCTTCAGACAAAATCGTTTTGTAAAAATACCTCTTCCATTATAGTACCGTTAAATTCTCAATTCTACACCATACTTCTTGGATATTTTGGTCACTATTTTGAGATGATTTAAGCTGTAAACCACATCGGAAAGTCTAGAATCAGAGATTTTGCTGCATGTTGTGATAATACTGTATACGGTACAAGTTTAAAATTCAACATCTGCTCTTCCTCCTCTAATTGAAAGAACAAAGAATAATTTTAATGATTTTGGGATTTCCCGCGGAACAAATTTTTGCTTTCATGCATTACAAAATACGATACTTCATTTTTAAATTCCCTTCCACTGGTTTATCATTCGATATATATTCGGAATTTATTCTAGATATTTCTTAAGGTAATGACGATTACTTTTAAAAAATTACCGGGAGATTCGGTAACTCGAATCAAATTCAATAACAGCACGCACACTATTTTATCGCCAATTAAAATTTTCGTAAACGTACTTTTTCAATCTTACGAGAAGAGTTTCAATTTTGGGCAACAAACAAGATTATTTCCTATGCCTATACAGTACTTTTACCTCCGTTTATATGTACTCCGAAGATTCATTCATATATGCTGGCATGTTTTAAAAAAAGATAAATTTACCTTGGAAAGGATAACCGCCGAAAAACGCCCCCATGCTTCCAAGGGTCGCAGCAGCAGCCATGCAAAAATTCAAAGCTCTGTATCAGAAGCTCGTTTGTTTTCGCTGGCCTCGTAGAACAAAAATGCCAAACACGAACAATATTGTTCAGCAGACAGGCACTTGAACAGCGTCACACCAGCAGAATATAAATAAAGGCACTGTCACTTCAGTCTTCTCACTCGATACCAAATGCTCAAAATTTCCAAAATATGGATTCTCACGAACCTGCGGAAAATTGGAATAAAATATAATTTCGGTTAGCGCGCGGCATTCGATATTTAATCATTCGCTTGAAGAAATTTCAATTTCAAGAAACAGTAGTACTTTTCTTTGCGGATGATGCACGGTATTTTAGCACTCGCATGCCAGCGGGATGAACGCATGTGGCTTGGTCCGAGGCAGCCCGAGAACTGTGCGGTCAGCGGCGCGGAAAGCGACGACTTTTTGCCTCCTCAGAGAACAGAATGGACGAGGATGCATTTGCCCGCAATGGTCGAGCGAGAGAACGAGAGAAAGGGGTGGGTTCAAATGACGTTGATCTGCTGTTCATATGCTGCACTTGCCCTTTCCTCTAATGCTCCCCTCCGGCATTCGTGGCGCCTCCTTCTTGCGATCGACGCGAGGTCCACCCCGCAAGTCCCGGATTTGGCGGTCAGTGTCTAAATGTGCTCGGGTGAGAAACGGGCGGCTCGGGATTGGGCGGCCGGGTGATATGTGGTCTAGCGGTGTTTTTCCTCTTGCACCCGCCCTATTCTGCCACAGAGGCGTCAACGCCCCCCCTCAAACCCTCACCAAGGCCTGCAGGGAATTGGTGCTGCTACCTGTCACGGTGTTGAGAGGAAAAGCGATGAATTTATGAAAGTATTTTGGAGTAGATGACGCTCTTTGCTTATCGTAAAATTCTGACTGTCCACTATGTGTTTCTTCTTACCATGAACTGCTGGACTAACGGTAACCTGCTGATACACAAAATACGACTGAAAGAGATTTTTTAAGTTCAGGAAATTTAGCTTCATTTGGGTAGGTTAATTAATGGAATTTATTTTAGGGTCAAATTATTAGATATGGTCATCATTCATATATGCCCTACATGCAATAAGATGTATAAGGAATGCATGAGGGTGAGCATAAGGAAGATAACACGCATTTTTCTGGAGCATGTCAAATTTATCCCCAAATGAATAATAAAAGACCTTCAAATTCAATGCAGGGAGGTTGAATTCAAAAAGTTACAAGTTTGGGCGGATCGACATTCAAATTGAAGTGGACTTGCATATGCGCTCTGAGTGAATGTGCCAGAAAAATTGAACAATAAATTTCCATAAGAGATCATTTTTTTTCAACTCAAGGAGGTTCAATGTGGGAAGGTTTAAATGTGATGTATAATCAAAATTGGCTAATCATTTTCATGTACATTATTGATGTAGAGTTGTAGACAAACCGCGTGTGCCTTCTACTTTTTTCCATGTGGCTTTTTGAAACGAAAACCAAAGTTGGGAACCATAAATTTTTAAATTCAAATTGATACTTCAATCTAAAATAGGCATGGAAGTCCTCCATAAGTGATGCTGCTTCTGACTGGGCTAATATGACCTCACAGAAAACAGCAACAAAAAGAGACTTTTAAAACCCTGTTCTATTTACACGCCTATCTTGATGTCAGCAAGAAACCCCACTGCATTATGTTCTTAGTATGTTCTTGATGCAAACCCAAAATCACAGTCAACCACTGATGTAATTGGCCAATTTAGTACCACCCTTGCAGATAGTGCCACAAAGTTCTCCCTCCATTATGCTCTTACTGAGGGGAACCCCACTTTAATGCCAACTCTCTTATTGTCAATCAGAAAATCCTTATACAGGGTGAAAAGACTTCATTTATCGCATAGAATAATCTCAGCATTCAGGATAAGGCTCTGTTCTTTTGCTGCACACAGTATGTGCAGAAATGTCATGCTTTATATACTGTTAAATGCTCTCATGAGTAATAAATTGACCTTTTTCTGAATTTTTTCTCAAAAGTTATCCTACTATTTTGCCAAAGTTGGACTGCAGCAGACAACGTCTTTTATTGAAGGAGTTTTGGACTGAATTTGGACAATACTGTATTTGGAAAGGCTTAAGACCAGAAATAAATAGAGTTAGTAAAAGACTGTAGTATTATACCGTACTAAATTCATAGAAGAGTTCAGAAACTGTCTGAGCCTATGTTTAATACAGTTGAATGCATACAGGGTGGGCCAGAAAAAGTGAACCAATTTTTAACTTACAATAGCTCAGTTGAAAATCAAGCTGTGGGAATTAAAAAATGCCAAATGAAAGCTTGTTAATTTCCCTTTTGAATAGTACTTAGTTTTATGATCCCAAGAGCCACCATGCAGTCACAACAAGAACCATTTGAATGAAAACTTCAAAAAAAATGTTGTCAGGCAACTTCTTCCACTAAGCTGCTATTCTTCATAGCAGAGCTGTTCTTATAGATAAATGAGGTGCAGGACCAGTAATTTAAATAGCACACTTAATGCTGCCTTCAAGAGGATGCACACATTCCCAAACTTCGGGAGGTGGGGATGATAGATGCCACCAAAAAAAAGCAGTTATGCAAGCTTGTTGGTTGCCAGCTTCATGGCTCCTGTGGACCCTGCATGGGAATTTCTTTGGTATGACTGTATTTCTTTGGTATGCTCAAAATCAGTTTCATTCACTAATCATTTAAATGGTCAGGTGAATGTTTCCTCAACATGGTGTATTTTCATCTTTAGCAGTGAATTTTTCATTCTTATCTTGATGACTTCGTGTTTTGATGAAATCTCTGTGTGATGATCAGGAAAAGGGATATTATTAACAATTGACCAATGATGACAAAAATATGGCTAGCCATTGTGAATAAAGAGTGAAACTAATTTTTTAGCAATCCAGCCATCCAGAACAAATTTGCTTGCAGGTGGTCACAAGAGCCACAAGGCTGGCACCCAGCAGCAAGCTTGCATCAGGATTTGGGAGAGGAGCAAGATCCCACTGCTCTATTTTTTGGTTACACTTCTCACCCCACCTACATTTTGGGAATGTGTGCACCCTCTTGAAAGCAGCATGAAGCAAGCTGTTGAAATTACTGGTCCTGCACCTCATTTATCTCTGAAAACAGCTCTGCTGTGGAGAATAGCAGCTTAGTGGAAGAAAGTTCCCTGACAACTTTTTTTTAAAGTTCAATTCAAATGGTTCTTGTGACTGCACTGTGGCACTTGGGACCATAAAACTATGTACTATTCAAAAGGGAAATGAATAGAATAGCAGCTTAGTGGAAGGAAGTTGCCTGACAACTTTTTTAAAAGTTTCATTCAGATGGTTCTTGTTGTGACTGCATGGTGGCTCTTGGGATCATAAAACTAAGTACTATTCAAAAGGGAAATTAACAAGCTTTCATTTGGCGTTTTTTAATTGCCACAGCTTGATTTTCGACTGAGCTATTGTAAGTCACAAATTGCTTCCATTTTTCAGGCCCACCCTGTATGTTAGGTCAGGTCCGTCAGGAAATAAGTTACGGTGTCTTAAATATTTCAGTGTTGCGCTTCAATAATTTATCAATGAATTACCTATAACGTTGATTTTTATTAAAAATATTTTGAATGCAGTACAGTGATCCAAAATATCGGTGTCATCTGTCATGTCAAAATTTTGGACTTAAATTGAATATTGAATCAGATGTCGCCCCAGAACGCAAGAGAGGTTCGCGATTGCTTCGCGCGCCTCCAACTTGCCGGCGGATGTCCACGCGTCCATTTTGGTGAGGGTTGCGTGGTGGACAAGAAGTGGCTACGGAATTTAGAGGATTGTGGTTAGGGTACTGGACTTTCTTGAAAGTTCTATGTGCTGGCCTGATGTGACTCGCTCAATTGCGGTGATCTTTCGTTGTTGAGTCTACAAGAAAGTGATTGTGTAATTCCACTGGAAATCTACCGGCTTTTCTCTAGTGTTACAATTTTCCTCTCCGGTGAATTTAGAATTCGTGGGTGAGGTTATCGCCGATTGAGAACACTGTTAGGGAGTTGGGAGAGACTCAAGTTGTAGTGAGATACTGCGGATAGCATTTTGACATCATGAGTGATCGTGAGGTGAGAATCGTTTTCCCGGAAGTCCCGTGAACGTTGTGATGAGAAATATATTAATTTGATTCAGGTTTCCCCGAGACCACGTGGAGGCTCCATGGAACGTCGTGATCGAGAAAGAGACACGAATGGAGATGAAAGACGCAGGCGCATCAGCCGTTCACCAGTTCGTAGGCGAACGAGGTGTGTAATGTTGAAGTGTGGAATTGAAGGGTAACTGTATTGGAAGATTGTTTCTCGATTAGAAATTAATTCAGGAAGAGACGAGAAATTGTTTGCATTACTGGAGAATTTGAGGTAACTTCTGTTTACTGCTGACAGGTCACCAACGAGATCCAGATCGCGAGAGCGTAGAAGGCGCCGAACGCGCTCGAGATCGAAGTCTCCATCCCGAGGTAGAGAACGAGTAGTTGAGCGTCGGAACCGTTCACGCTCACCGATGTCCTCACGAAAGCGACACATGGGTGATAGAGTGAGTTTTTCTGGAATCTTTAAGTATTCTTGTGAGTTTTGCTGGTGAAGTACTGTGATTCCTAATGATTTGTTCGTTCACGCAATTCGATCGCAGGATCTTCCTGACCCCAGCCGTGTTCTTGGCGTTTTTGGGTTAAGCTTGTACACCACGGAGCGAGATCTTCACAATGTCTTCCATAAATTTGGAGGGATTGAAAGGGTCACGGTTGTACTTGATGCACAGGTTAGGCTGCGATTTTTCCTATTCCAGTGATTTTGGCTGACAGATTGCCATGCTTTCTATTAGACTGGCCGATCTCGTGGATTTGCGTTTGTCTACTTCGAATCCTACGAAGATGCGAAAGCAGCGAAGGAAGAGTGTTCCGGCATGGAGATGGACGGACGAAAAATCCGTGTCGATTTTTCCATCACGCAGAGGGCTCATACTCCTACTCCTGGAATTTACATGGGTCGCCCGAAGTAAGTCTATACTGACTAGAAATTCTAGTTTATGTTATTTACAGCATTTGTTTATTTGTTCCGTTTCAGCGCTAAGCGAACAACGCGAAACCGTTACGGCTACGATAGAGATCGTGTCGAGAGGAGGTCGAGATCTCCATACGGAAAGCGTAGAGACGGAGGGGGACACTACGAACGCCACGATCGGCATGAACGTTCTCGCTCTCGGTCATACACTCCTCCGTCTCGTAAGTACCGCCGAGGGTACTACTGAGCGATAATCTTGAGCTGATCGTCCGCAACGCGAACAGTTATGAACTTGTGTTTACTTTTGTAGAACGTTTGATCTTGTGTCACTTGTTATCCTAATCAGTTTCATCCCACGGAGGGAAGCATGGTCGCAAATTCGAGTTTCAGATCCGAGTTCTCCGCATTGTTTCGTGAACTCATCAGTCTTATCGGTTGGGTTCGAATGAAAATTTTCTGCTTTTGTGTGACAGATATCGTTGGTGTGCTTTTTGTTAGTTTTTCCTACCCTCTGAATCTCGGCAAACGACTGTGCGAACTAGGCATATGTACTCTTGCTTTACCTTTTTTATGCACTGCGAGGCTTGGTTTCTGTGATCATTATTACCAGGTACTTAATGTTCTACTGATGAAAGTCTTGCTTCTGGCTCGTTGAAATTTGACTTGTGTATGGAACTGACACAGTTTTTGACTTCTTTGTTTCGGAAAAAAGGACGAAGAAGGCCAGCGGGTTAAAGACAGAAAAGCGGTGGTGTGAGGATGAAGTAATACGCGTGTTTTGAAGAAATGAAGAAGACTCGCTTTAAAAATCTTCGTCTAATATGGGATTGAAGTTCTCTTTTGCTCGAAGTTTGAAGCAACAAGCTGAAGATAAAAGAAACGAGAAAATTGCAGAAGATTCTTTGAAGACCACAACGGCTCAGTTCTCCGCTTGAAGAGTTCATTGGTGAAAGAAGTTGAAACAAGCAAAAAATTACGATCAGGTATGACCAAGTTGAGTGTCGTACGTGGTGATTAAGAGGTTTATCTTTTTTTCGGGGGGCTTCAATCCAACACAAGGAGCGTACAGAAATTTGCCTCATGATTTACCCGCTAGTTGATCGTAAATCACCTGGAATCAGTTGCGCACGGATCCATAGCGCCCGAAAGATTTGTTCACATGTTCCTGTATTTCCAGACATAATCTCATTCTTGTAGTTGCGAACCGAAAAGAAATAACTTGTGTTGGATGTCGAAATATAATGCGAAACTTTTCCAAGTTTTCGCTGTTTTAAGTTGTTGAAATAACAACGACGTTTGAGAAGGGTGAGTTTTTTGTTATTTCATATTCCTCGCTCTTGCCAGCTAGTGAGGACATCAAATCAGGCTTTGATCTTGTCTGAATTATATACTGTGCATCATTCACCTGATTTCTGGGATTTTCTCGTTCACAATGAGAATTGGTTTTCGATCAGCTTATCCAGTGCTCTGTAATGCGGATGTTCGCAGCATCTTGTTATTATCCGCGAAGAGCAGTTTTTACTGTAATATCGAAGAACAATGTTTCCCCAGAAATCCAATAGGTATCCTTGATTAGCCGCCAGAAAAATTGCTTTTTGTTTCTAATTTATGTTTATCTTCTGGATCTTTTAACAGATATTTTAAAAGAGATTTGCTACATCAGAGGGGGGCTGAACTTCTTTTATGTATCAAGCTTTCTCAATTTAAAAAATTGATAATTGAAGAGAAGCTGAACTCAGATTACAACCTTGTATTGTCCATTTCTCAAACTCTCTAGAAAATCAATTGTGCTCTTTTTTCTGGTGGCATACCATATAAGTTTTCAATTTTTGTGTGAAATTATTTCTTGCTTCAGTTGTCGCCTAAGCCCTCTTAATAGAAAAGGGTTATGGCCGATGTATTCAGGAATATTTCATTTCGGGGAAACGCGATAGGACGTTAATAGATACAATTCGTACAGAACTGTATATGGTATTTTATGAACGCCTCTTCTGCACCGTTCATTCAAAAACGTGATCAAAGCTTGTGTTGATGTAGTGCTGAATGTCGCTGTTACATTAAGTTCACACTCATTTCCGGACTTCTTACAGGCAGAAGTTTTTTGAATCCCAAGTGGCATGTGCAGTAACTCCTCAGAAATCTCAGATTACTGCGAAGAGAACGATTCGTCTTTGCTCGTACCTAAAACCGATGGCGTTCGCATCTTCTGCAAGAAATGTACGGAATCGAAAAATCCAGCGGTCGTTGTTCTGCGACGAATGGACGCGTATTGCCGTGACTGTTTCCTTGCAAATGTAAAGCACAAATTCAGAGCATCCATAGGAAAAGAGAAGCTACTTCGAAACGGGGAGAAGATTTTGTTGAGCTTCTCGGGAGGTGTAAATTCGTCTGCGCTTTTGGCGCTTGTCAAGGAAGGACTTGCTCAAGCGGCTCATAAGCAGTTGAAGCTACATTTTTGTCTAGGCATCGTTGACGAGGTAGAATTGGGATACCAGACCTCTGAGGAATTCGCGCAAGTACTTTCTTTTGCTAAAGCATCCGACTTCGATGTCAAAATCGCGAAAGTATCTGATTTCTTCAAGGGGGAGTCAGAGTTTCTTCAGATCCTCAGTGATATAAAAGATGGGACTAACCGAAAGGATTTTCTGGAGAAGACGAGAATAACGGTTATTGCTAACTTGGCGAAGTGGGAAGGGATTAAATACGTTTTTCTCGGCGAAACCCTGGATAGACTAGCAGCCCGAGTCCTGAGCGATGTTTCTATTGGTGCCGGAAGTTCGATTCAAAATAGAACAGCATTCGCTGACGAACGGATACCTGGAGTGGTTTTCCTGCGCCCCTTGCGGGATGTTTCGTTGAAGGAAGCTGCCCTGTACTGCAGCTTCACTGGCACTTCTTTCGTCACATTAAAAGATCCCTGGACACGAGCCGGACCTGAATCATGCATCCAAAAACTGACGGAAAAATTTGTGATGGATTTGGCTAAAGACTTTCCAACCACTAGCAATACGCTGATGAAAACTGGTGGAAAACTTATGCCTGCTGCGGGCGATCGTGATCGTCATTGTTGTTATTGCGGGGCAGTTTTGGACATAGTCGTGGGAGATCAGTGGAAGAGAAGCTCAGCAGTCAACGCACTTGCCTTTTCCAACCTGGTTTCTAACTGTGGTCCGTGGAAAGAAAAGGAAATCCTGCCGCAATTGGAAACATGTGATTCTGGATGTACCTCCGGTTCCAGTTGCTGCAAGCTGGAGAAAGATGCGAAATCTGTGTTTTTCTCAACATTGTGCTATTCATGTTCGCATATATTTTCTCCTTTTCGTGGAACCACTGAGTTGCCCAAGTCTCTGGAACGGATGGCTGAAGTGAACCGAAGCAGCGCGATAAGACAGAAAATGAAAGATGAAATATCTGAATTTCTTCTGGACGATGGATGACATGAAACAACGTACCGTTTTCAATGCAATTGCAGTTTCTGATTTCAAATATGTTAGTCGATTAGTCTTGAGCGGATTAGTGCATTGTTTCGTGGAGAAATGGTGTCTCTCGGAAAGCGCTGATCATTATTTGCAGGTATGTCGGAATTAATTTCACCGAAGACGAGCGATGTTGCATCAGTCGCGATTTTTAAGAAAGTGCTCTCCGCGATTGATGACGGTTGTACTGTGGAAATAAGAAAAAGCCTCCAGGTACGTGACTATTTTCAGTATGTGGTATTCAAGTTTTTCCATTAAAATAAATATCCGTCGTAGGAGCTTCTCCGGTTGGCCAATGCTACAGAAACGAAAACCTGTAAAGATGAGGAATACTGGAGCATAGTCGAAGCCAGTGCGAATTCTCTGTTCGCGTGTATACGCAATTCGAAGTTTGCGCTTGAACTGAGGTCTTTCGCTGTGACTGTGCTGGTAAGCCTTTTAGTCCGCATGGCGTCCAAATCGTCCGTCGCTGCCGTTGTGTGTGATCTCGTGGAACCGACCTTTACCGTGGTAGGAATTCGATTTGAGCTTCAAGATGATCCTCGCTGTGTCAAGTACGTGTTATGTGAATCTGTATAGCGTTTTCTACGCGTATGTGCTGCACGAAAGTTGGTTAATGACATTTCATGACCATCCGCAGTTCGAATAATCATGCTCGCAATGAGTGCCATGTATAATACGCGTTGTTCAGATGGGACCTTTTCTTGGTGTGATATGTAATTAGTACAGTAATTCTCGAGTTGAAATTGATAAGAATGGTGTTCAATATGCAATCTCTCTTATGTCCAGGAAAAAAGTTTACCAAGGAGCAAGCCTGTGCTTCCATGATAAAATAAATTTAAAAATACTTCATGGAGATGATTCTGAGATCGTAGAATATCCGCGGAGTGACAAATTCATAACTGAAGATTTTTGTGTTCATGAGTCATTCAAAAACGTCAGCCCGTGAACGAAAAATTATCCCAGCGAGCGCTGCAATGGAAGATGATCCTGATTTTTAAGACGGCTTTTTGATCCTGACTCGGAAGCTTGTGTACATTGGAAACTTTTGAGAAGAACCCTATTTTTAATGTCGTTTCGACGTGGTAATTTATGGGATTTCGATGAAATATGCATGAATTGAAGAAATTCCGCTGAAAGACGTTGATGTAAGTAGATGAATGAAAAGCGTCCTACCCAATTTCAGAAACTCTTGTTGAAACAGTATTTGACCCAATCCTTTGATAGTATTCGAGTTCTATGATTGGATTGTAGGAGTGGAGCATGTGTACGCCATATTTAATTACTGCATTCATGATATTGCCCTGTTCGCGTATTTTCAGCGTGCGATCGGTGAAGGAAGCCAAAAATCCTCCGAGGAAGTACCGATTTGTGATTCATCAAGGTGTGATTGGGAAATGGATTGTAAAGCTTGCGTCAGATACGGTTGAAGATGCTTTGGTTATTGAAAGACTTTTCAACTCAGTTAAAAGTTTGGTGGCTACATACCCGACACAAACAACATTTCGGGTGCTCCTCCGTTGGGTTGAAATTGCCGCTCCGATTCTTCAGCGGCTGATCGCTGATTCTTCGTTGCGTATGAAGTCTTTGAGCGATCACATGGAATTCGTGTATGAAGCTACCGTGAACTGCCTGGACAGTCCATTTCCTGGAGTTCCTGAAGCAGCGAAAAGCATTCTTGAGCTTTTGTTTAAGTACAACGGCGATTGGGTTCACATTCGGGATGTCAAGCAACATTTGTTTGAATCGTACAATTGGCCATCGTGGCGGAATCGTGACGGTTTGCTACTGCTAGCTCAAATGTTATTACATCTGCCCGTTTCTGAGGTACGTACTTATTCAAATTTATAGCCATCGTATACATTTCAATAGCATTTTATTTATATTCGAGCGTCGATTGATTAACAGTAAGAAAATAGGATTGGTCTTATTTAGAATCTTGGATCATTGTTGAAACGCGCGGACGTGAATCACAATTAATTTGTGAAATAGGCTTGAAACTTTTTTGCTTCAAGCGAGATTAATTCAAGAAATTGTCCTGATGAAAAACTAAAATGAAAGCATCCATTTATCGATCAATCCTCGCACGTTGAAGTGAGAACATTCGTGATTGCTTAGGGAGCCTAGAAACAATAGCACCCTCGAACTTCTCCGTGAACTTGAGATATATTTATAACTACCGGTGATATACAGTGGTGCCTTGCCTAACAATCGATCCGCCTAAGGGCCACTGAAAACCTAAAAAAAATGACTCGCCTAGCGACCGCTGACCTGCCTAGCAAACGTTTTTTGTGCCACATTTGCAAATTGCTGTAAATTTTTAGGCTATAAAACTGACGCAAATTGAAGATAGTACTGAAATAATTGTCTCAACGTCTGCAATAATTTTTCAAAGCTATGAAATTACTGTAAAACCAAAATGTGGTTTTTATCATCAATTTTTTCATTTACTTTACTGTATCTTCATTTTCAGTTCAACTTCCTTTTTCTTCTGATCTTCCAAAAATGTTCATGTATGCATTGAATGCATGTACAAATAAATTGAATCAATATACTGCATATTTTAAAGTAATCATGTGGGGGATTCTGTCAGGGTGCTGAATTATAAATTTATTTTCCCTCAAACTTTCATCTATGAAAAATGCCAAAAGTAGCTTTCAATCTGTGAAAAATAATGTCCATGCAGAATAAAAAAATTATTTTCAGAGAACCCCTAAAGAGGATTGCAGAATTTGAAAAATCGTTGCTATCCCTGAAAACGGTAGGATAAATTGACCACAACATGCAGGAATGTGGCCCAGACATGTGCTCTTTTCTCCCCCTGCATTGACTCATTCTGCAGTTTTTGTCTTGGATTGTTTTTCCGTGTTGGTTTCAATGATTATCATGAGGATGACTTAATCTAAGAGGGTCTATTTGAACTGACAAATAAAGAGTTATTTCATCTAATTAAAACAGAACAGAGGAAGAAAAACCATTGAGAACCAGAACTTTATATCTTACACCTGTTCCTTTGTAGATTGCCCCATTTCTTAAGATATTTGGGAGGCAATTGTGAACTAGAACAAGCAATTCAAAGCAATAGCCAATTTCTAAAATCAGAGGTCCCTCAAAATCTTGAATCCTTTCAATTTTTACATGTGATTATTTTGGGGTTGTCATAAATAACTAGAAATTATGAGCAGATTTCACATGCTCATGCATTTGTGTTTCTGTACTTTTAGGAAACCTGCTGTAACCTCATTGCAATGAGGTTCGGATGCTTTTCATCAATAAAAAATAGGAAACCCCACATTTGATGGCCAAAATAAAATACCCATCTATCTAATTTTATCTGTCATTATGCAGGTGAAGATTCAGGAGTTGCACTATGGTTGAGAGTGAGAAATTGTCTCGCCTTACCACCGTTTCACCTAAGTACCACCGCGTGGGAACGAATTGTGGTTGTGGGCGAGGCACCACTGAGCAGATTTCACCCTCAGTAACTTAGTTTCTCGAAATAGTTGGACAATTTTTGATTCCTTGACATGAAAAAAAAGTCCCTCCTATAAGACCGAATAAAAATGCTTGACCAGCCCCGCTCCACGTCGTACCGTACTTCCGACATACCATGAGTGAATGTTGGTTATCTCCTTTTGTAGACCTTGGAAAGGTTACCACAGGTCGGCAAAGTGCTTATTCAATGTTCCGAAATGGGCGTCCTTGCATCTGCCGCTTACGAAGTGTATCTTACAATTCTTCAACGGTTCAGTCTGGAGCAATGGATTTTTCTCTTCGAGGAGGATTTCACTGAAGCACTGAGTCGGTAGGAAATTTCGTACAGGATTTCGAACTTTCTGGTTTTTTGACAACTGGAGTGATTCAAGTTATCTCTCTGTACCAGTGGAATTTTCATTTGATCAACACATTTTCTCGCTTTTTTCCGGAACGAAAAAAAATTTGCCATCTCCTTTCCTTGTAACATCAGCAAAAATACTATGTCGTATATCTTATATATATCTTTCTGGTTTACTCTTTCGTGACAGTTTAGATTGTGTAACTGATTCAGCTTTTTCTTAAGATTCAAAGATGAATTTTCTACCATTGTGTGCTGTTCGAAATTTGAAAGTATTTTTGATTATGTATTGCTATAGGGAGCGCCCAGTGGAAGCTTTAATTACGTCCTGGCTTGCACCAACTCTGCAGCGCTTTGCATTGAACGACGGCTTGGAGCATTTTCTGAATCAATTTTCGAATCGACGCACGACGACTGGAATCCGAATGTCATTATTGATCCGACGGCGAATGATCGGAATGGGATATCAGTTCGAACGTTTTCTCGTGCCTTATGCAGTGAGCCATCTAGAAAGCGAAATTTTAGAGTTGCGCCTGGAAGCATTTGAGGTTCTGTGCGAGCCGTTTCGATCCGCTAAGAGTTCTCTGCCCTCTGCAAGGAATTTGAGACTAATGAAGAAGTTCATCGAGGATAATATTTATGTTGATGATTCGAGCTTCCGAAGTGGTTTTATCAAAACGTGTGGGAAATTATTTGCAAGACTTCGTTGCGCTATGGAAAAGCTAGCCTGTGGATCGGATGTTTTGACGGATCAGCCAGCGTTTATCGAAGCAGTGGAGTTACTCAACACCGTGATTGCCTTGTTCAAAAGCGAGTGTCACGCCGCTGCGTGGTATTCGCGGAGAATCACGTCCATCAGCCTTGTGGATATTTTACTCAAAACTTTACTGCCAGAAAAGCAGTTCCTCATCAAAGGAATCAATAGTGGTGCTGCAGGGAGAGAAAAAGTGTTAGCGGGCGTGGAGTCTCTGGGATATTCGTGGCATTTTGCAGATGACGTCGAATTACGGGCTGCCTTATTGAGAAGTGTTGCTGACCCTTGTCGAGACGTCAGTTCCATCGGAGCAAATCTTATCCAGGATTATTTTACTTTTGAAAAAGAAGATTTGAAGGAAATTTTGGATACGTGTCGAAGACGGTTGGAAAACTCGAGGCATACCGTGAAGCCGGAATGTTCTCGGCTTATTGCCTGCGTTTTGCGGAAAGTGAGCCAATTTTCTTCACTTTTTTAAGGGAATGCGAAGCAATTAAAAAATAAATAAACATTGAATGCACTGCCGAAAATTTAGTCTCAGAAGAGAATGCACGACAGAATAAATTCACAGTATCGTGATTGTTCGAACTTTGAAAGCCGAGTCGCAAAATTTACGGGGGTATTTTTTGTTGTACATTATTAGATTGCCTGGTCTTCTCCGAACCTTTTTGAATTTTCCCTTTTGTGATGCAGGTGTAAACGCGAACATTCTAATTCGAGGATTTTTTTTGCATCTGTATTGCTAATTGGCGATTGGATTATTCGTTCCAGATGAGTGATGAAAAAAATGAAGCTACTGCTCCAGATTTGAAGAACTATCTGATCGACGCCATCAACCAACTTCGAGATGATTTTGCGGAAGCGGGAAAAAGCGAAACTGGAGTTATCTTTAATTCAGGAAGCCTCGTGTATCTTCGAGCTGCCTTACCATGGTTGATAGATCACCTGAACGGGGATTCAGCAAAGGTCTTGATGTCGGAGCTGCTTTCTGTGAATAGATTCTTTCTCAAACTGATAGATCCAGATGCTGGAGACAATGACGGTGATGACCAACCTTTTTTTCTAACACTTACATGCAGTTTTCTGATTTTTCTGGAAATTTTATCTGCGTTTCTCCCAAGTAAAGGCATGACGAATACTCTTGAGTTTATTAATTTTTCTTCTCTTCTGTTCGACGAACTGTTGCACGAGTCCGATATTGAGAGTTTTATATAGAGGGATTTTAACTAGTATTTCGTTTCGTACAGTTAAATCGAAGGCTTGTTTATTCAAGCATAATTGGTCAAGTTTTGTCTGATTTGTGAGACTCCCGCGTGAAATCGCCGTTTTCTAACGGAGGTAACAGCTTAAAAAAAGACAGTACGATACAATGTTTTTTCCCGCAGGAATAAATTGTCCATCGTTTCCTGAGCTACGTGCTTCCGTTGTTGGCCTGAGCGCTAATTGCTGCACAGAAATGCTTGATGAGGAAGATCTTAGTTCTTCAGTGTATATGGAGACTCCGAAGTTTTTCATTTTTCATCTCTGGAATACGTTCGAGGTGACAATTACAAAATACTGGAATTTCGGAAAGATGTATATAATCCATTCATATCTTCACAGCTGGCTCTTCTTTTCTTGGGCGAATATGTGTCCCTCATGTTTTCAAGAGATCTTCTACCAGAAGATTATTATCCGGAAGTTTTCAGCTTGATTCGCCTTGTGATGTTGAGCATTCGCCACAAAGGTAAGTTCAACTTTGTCAAGTCTGTCAGTCGGGAATGCTGATTTAAACGTGTGATCATTTTCTGGTTAAATGAAATTTTTACATGACAGGAATTATAGACGCAGCGTCGTCATCGATTTCTATGATGATTACTTCGTTGTTCAAACACATCGACGAAGAAAAGCAAGCCTTCCTGCAAGGTTTTGTGGATGAATCTTTGAGAATGATCCCACTTTTCAGCAGCAATATTTCATCGTCTCGCAGAGGCGCCGGATTTCCCCCGTTTTTTCGAAGCATCGCGAAAAGCGAACCTCTGAGTTTCAAAGTGAGTGTAATATCTTTGATGCTTCTTCGTTGAAAGCGTCGCCCATTGAAAACGTCTTAATTTTTTCGTGTGCAGGGTTCCTTGTGCTTTCAAATAATCAAGTTTGCCTGTAGTGTTGAACCTGACTCAGAGGGTTGTGAAAACAGCGACTCGCCGGAAAGCATTGTGTTGTTTGTTCTGCAAGCTTTGGTTGAGGACTCAAGATTGAGCATTCCCGTGCGAATGTCGATTTCGGTTATTTTCGCGAAGTGCAATGATGGCCTGTATTCATCAGATTGGAAAATCAGGTGAGTCTTCTCTTTTTTTTGGAGTTGGAAGGGAGAAGATTAGACAAATCTAACGTTTATAGTCCTTACGAACTTGCATTCTTTCCTTGTTCCTTCAATTTTTATCGATGCAGAACTTCAGGAAAATTTGAGCAATTTTGACGGGGAAAAATCGGCGATCCGTGTTTCTGCCGTTGGCTGTGGAGGACATGATGCTTGTTTTCTTTTTTCCAATCTTGGTATGGTCAAATAACATTTTTAGTGTTTACCTTGTAATGTAATGTCCTGTTGAAATTCTTGAGATAATCTACCGGCATTGTCCTAATCCTAATCAAGCTTGTGTCACAATTGTGACAGCTCGCGAAAAAAGCGCAGAATTGGAAAGTTCATCTGTACGACTGGTTTACAGAAACAGTCCGGTTCATCGTTCTACTATCTTCTACCTCCAACAGCTTTGATTTTTTCTGATATTAAACCCAAAATAATGAAGGAACAATGAAATATATATTTCTTCTTTTCGATAGAATGAAATACAGTAGCCGGGAGGGTTGCTTTGGCAAGCTCTTTTCTCGCCCTATTTTTTACACGAAGTTTCCTCTCTGATACAACTTCTGTCCCCACTTTTATTAAAGGAACGCTGCATTATGTCTTCTGGCGTCTTTAACGAAGAAAATCTTCGTTATCGCCAAGCCCGCTGAGTCATTGGATTCGCAGGATTCAAGCGTCGCATGGGGCGGAATGGGATTTTTAGACTTCAGCCAGAAATATCCCTCTATTTGTGATGCAATCGTGAGGCGTTTGGTAGAAGCTAGTCAGGCCGACGAACATATTCATCAGCGTCACGTTATGATCTTACCAATACTGTGCTTCTGGAAAAACCTGAACGACGTAAGCTCGTTGCATCCCAGTGCAAAGCGCGGAAACGGTTTCGTGGATGCTATTAATGCCTTGGAAAAGCTGTTGTCGAGCCCGGTGGAAGCTGTGCGACGACTTGCTGCCTTGTGCTTAGTTAGAACTAGCTCAATCCACGAATTGCTCCAAGCCCTACCGAAAATGAGTAGACAGTGGCGAACTTGTGCCTCGCGGAATGAATACCATGGCTTGTTGTTGTGGTTGATGTTCCTGGTTGAGATTTTGCCAGTTGAAGCTAGCACGTCTAAGGCGATGGATGCGCTCGAGTTGTTTTGTTCGAACGACCATTTTCTCTCGAACAAGAATGTGGATGATTTTGTGGGTGTCCCGGAAATGAAGCGCATCAAAGAAATCGTGAAAAGGAAGGAATTATATGGAGCAAGAAAAGGAGAAGTAAAAATGAGCCTGGTACAGTTGTTGAGTGGTTTGTCGACAGAAGAGCTTGCGCTGTCCACTTCCGATCCTGATGATGATTATCGATCAGTGAGTTGAAGTTCCGTCGATTGCATTCAGATTCCCATTTCTCACTCTTTATCTTAGTGTCATCGCTCGTTATTAATGCAGCTCTTAAATTAATATACTGTAATTCAAGTAGTCGGGATATTTTTTTAGAATCATTGGCAAAATCTCAGTGTGATGCTTTCCTTGTTTATGTCTACAGGTGTTCGGAGGTTTTGGTCTTGCCAGAGATGGATTAAATAGTCACTGCCGAGAGAAGGTGATGATGAAAATTTTTCGCATCGTGGCTGGCTCCTTGCCGAATGCGGATATCCGCGAGACGATCGCAGAGGCGATGGCCAATTCTTTCTGCGAACGAAGCGATGTATTGCAGGCTATGCTGGAACCGAAATACGAGTTGACCGTCTTACCGAAACAACGATGTCACTATGTAAAATGGTCTTCTGTGCTAGAAGAAACTGAAGTTCATGCTAATTCGGATTGGCCATCTGCCTATCATGGAGCCGTGGGCATGTTGCAAGCGTCGATAGCGGCCGGAGCGGGTCAGCGAAGGCTCGACTTGATTCGTCGTGTAATTGCGATGAGCACTGATCGTGATTGTATCACACGAATCAGTGCTGTGAAAATGATGAGATTATACGGAGTAAGAAGCTTGATTTTCGATGCTTACGAATGGCGCCCGCTTTTAGTGGACCTGTGTTGGACTCTGCTCTGCTTTTTGTGCGACGAGAACCAGTATGTTAGATGTGAGGCTGCCAGGGAATGTGTCGACTTGATGGACATCAGATCGTCGTTTTCATCTGGGTGAGTTGAAATCTCTAACGGACATCGCTCCGTGTTGTCTGTCTGTTGCGGTTTCTCGCGTCCTGATTGCTCATCAAAAGAACGTGTACTGTACCATGAAGACTTCGTGGAATTGCGAGGAAGCCGAGTGTAACTTCAGGCCGACGAATGTTGATCACTTGGAGACTGATTTGACTTTGTTGAAATATGCGATATGCAGGATTTTGTGAAAATCTTGAATATATCTCGAGCTAATGATAACGGCGGTATGTAATGGAGTATCCATAAGTTCTTTCCATTTCGTTATTCAATTTTACTTCCTGGTGCGTAATTAAACATTACATGAATAATATTCGGCGAAATCTCGATCATCCCGACAAATGACCAGATACCTTCCCTCTGGATATTGAACACTTACGACTATTGTACAGTACTTGAGAATGCAAAAAAGCTGTTCCCACGTCAAACCATCTTTAGAACAAGGAATTCATCAGGCTCCCTCTAATTAACGAAAAGTCTCAGATAATTACAGCCGATAAATCCAATGATTTTACCTGTAAGGAAACTAAGGGCGTCGTCTGTTCCAACATTTGGCACGATTTATTGAAGACACGGCTTATAGAAAACCTGCGAGTAACCTACGCGTAATCAACTGAAACAAAACTTACGCGACATCTGTGCGATGGCGAAGAAATCGGGGCATTGCGGACGTCAGAAGCTAGAGGGACAAGAGCTGATAACTTTCCGTTTCTTCAGTCAGAATTGTGATGATTGTATGATTAAATGTTACGTGTTTCGCCGTGATTTTAAATGCTAAAAGCGAATTATGATGGAAGCGTAATTACGATATCTTACGCGGTCCTGGTTGAAATTCTTCGTTTTCGATGTAGAATCAGTCATGCGGGAACTGCTTTGGACGACCTGGCGTATTTCTTATCGTTACGAATCAGTGCGTCCGAAAGACTGCATTGGGTGTGGAATCATATCGTGAATCCCGGAGCGGTCACTCGCCACTTGTCCTGCTTTTTCGGCTCCCAGACTGAAGAGAAATGCTACGAAGTGTGGAAAGTGGACCAGTGTTTGTACAAAATCGGCCTGGAAGCCGTGTCCGAGTTGACGCTTGCGGATTGCATGGCATTTTTTAGCCAAGTTTTTGACGGTGACGTTGAGGGTAATGATTACGTGATGAGTGATGTGATGTTGTCACCGGAGGCTGTGATTTGTAACTTGCGCGCCAAATATCGTTACGAGCTGATGTCAAAACTCAGAGAAATGCTTTCTGTTGAAAATCTTCAGCGGATCGGGTTGAAATGATTCAGCGCTTATGCATCGCTGTGTGAGACGGGTTTGCTCGAAGATGAGTCCCTTTGCCTGGAGAGGTTCGATTTATTGAAATTTTAAGATCTTTCGTTGGAAAACTTTGCCCAGATCGAATGGGAAAGGAAACCTGAAACGAGTTACAAAAAATTTGTCTCTGAGAAGCAATCAAGTACAGTATTGGATAGTTCGAAACAGTGGTTCCCAACCTATGCCTTCACGGACTCCATTGTCCCTCCAAAAAATTAGGACATTTTTAAAAATATAAATAAAACATATCCACAGTTCTGTGTGAGATTTTAATAAATGCGTGAAGAAGGTGGGAACACGACGTAGGGCTCACGAAAATTACTGTGGTTGTAACTTATGGAGAGATTATTACGCCTGATAAATGTTGATTCTAGAAGGAGCTTTGGGAGTTGAAAAGGTTGGGAACCACTCTTTTGAATGGTAATGTTTTGTACTCTGAATTGTCTTTCGGAATTGTTTTCATATTTTGCCTGCAGTTTTTTTTCGTCCACACAAATTGCACTATTGTTCCCCATGTGTCGAAATTATGAGCACATCACATGAACCGTTATACTATAAAGTTGTAATTTCAGGGTTAATTCACGATTTTTACGTGGAAAAAATAACGGAAATCGATTTTGGAAAAAAATAAATATTTTGAACCATTCAAGCATTTCAGCCTTCTGACATCAGTCGTAGAGTTTTTTAGAATTGTCGGGACATTCAGGAAATTCAAGGTAGCAGTCGTAACCTTCCCTACCAGCTTTCCCGCCTTCAGTCGCGTCGTCGTAGATTTTCCCGGAAGCACCCGTGAGGGACGAAATGATGAATTCGCTGCAATGAGAAGTCGAATCAAGTTTTAATGAGAAACCTCTTGTTAATTCTTTAGCGGTAAATATACAAAACTTTTTTTCCCCAGCTTGAAAACTTTTCAACTAGTGCATTTAATTTTCCGTTAAATCTTTTCTTGATTTCAGAATATGCAGATTATACAGTAGAATGAATTATCCCCGATTTCTGAGGGGTCGTTACTCAAGGAGATTTTTACGGCTTTCTACGAAAGTTTTTAGCATTTCAGTGAATCCATAGTTTTACATACCTTCCCAAGGTGCCAAGCACGTGACCAGCCAATCCGAAGCGGTGAACTATCTCCTGGTTGGCTTCGCAGATGGTTCTTTTCACGCAGTCGGGGTGAGCGTCAAACGTTTGAGCGTATTTTACCTGTAATGAAACATACCGTATATTTATATGCACCTTGCGAATTACGGAATTCATGAATAGCAGTCATGGTTTCAGCGCAGAAATGAAATGTGTGCCTTATTAATTTATGTTTCTCCATGAATTGAAAATGCCTCTTCAATTGCAACTCTAGAAGAGAATGAATTCGCGATGTTGATGCGTGCAATTTTTTCCCAGAATTTTGTCGAGGAAAAAAAGTTTTGAGAATTATACGAGAATCTGCCCCCTTTTTCTGTCAATTCATGATTATTTTATACATTGCTTGATTCTGATCTAAGTAAACATCCAGGTGTAGGTAAGTCAACCGACTGTAATCCTATCTCTGTGTTGTCTTCAAAAATGGAATCCATTTTTCATTGCGCATTTTTTAATTGTGTGGACTGTACTTCATTCTAATGGAAAAATGTGGGCCCATTCATGAAACGGAACCAGTAGAAAATTATTTGAATTTAGGCTCAGTACAGTCAAACTCAAAATTAAAATGCTGATGAGTTGTATTTTCGAAATACAGTATTTCGATTTTATTGTACAGTAGTTTCATTGAGAGGGTCAAGAAAAATATGAATTTTCGGTATATTTGTCAAATACTTCTGATCCTGGCTGAGAATAGCAAATTTTTCTTGATTTTTGAGCGTGGGGAGTTGAGGCTTGTTTAGCGATTAATACTTGAAAATCATTCTAGCGCTCATTCATTGACCAGGTTTTATTTTGGGGGATTCGTGGAAAATTAGTAAATCCATACCAGCATGGGCAGAAATATTTCCGGCGTTTCCCGTAGAATCGAAATGATGGGTGCGAATGCTCCGTGTTTCGACAGTAAATTTGGCTGAAGCTCCATGAGACTATCCAGAAGTCCAAATCCAGTTGTGTTGTTTTCCGTGTCTGCGTCATCACCTTGAACACTGCGTTTCCGACGTTTTGGCATTTGATTTAGCAGTTCGGGTCCCCAGACCCGTATCATGTTCAGCATGAAGTTTGAGCTGAGAAGACCTTTATCTGCAGCCGCTTCCGAAACCGTCGCCGCACTCAGGAAAGTCATGACAGACGCAGTAATAAGTCGCGCAGCGTATTTCATTCCGATTTTGTGTGTACAGTTTTTTGGTCACAAAAGCAAAAAGACAACTCCGTGGTCACCTGATGTGGCACTGTTCTATAATTGAAGATCCCGTCTTCTTCAAGGAAATAACGAAGTGAATGTGGTGGGATCCTGAATGGAACTGGGCATGTCCACGTGGTCCAGTTTTCATGGCAACTGAGTGTCCGTTAAGAAGGGATGAATTTGAACACTCACGGGATCATCGGAGTGAGACACAACGTGGACTCGGTTTATGGAGCATATTCAGGATCCAGGGATGAAGTTCTTGGCTGCTCTTGCATGACAACTTCAGCTTCATTCCTGGTCCGCATAATCCGAGGGTGTGTTATGGTCTACTTGTTTCTTCAAATGACGCCTGATCATTGTCTTGTGACCACGGTAATTTACCACCGATTCCATATCTTGCTCGGAGGCGACTATCCCGCTCTTCCATTGAAAAAAAAGTGTTGGATCAATGATACCACGTTGATCCAGAAGTGAGGCATGTTATTCTGTTGATCTGAGGCTCCAATATGGCGTAGGATAGAACAGGTGTTTGTTTCATTGTACCATTTTCTTACTGCAGATTCAGCTTCAGGGTTGCGTCCCCCCATATTCTAGACTTGAAAAAATTGGGTGCATGCATGTCGAGGGTCCGTGTTGCATGGAGTAATTTTACAGAGAAGTACTGCGTGTAACACGTTACCAGTTTTGAGTGTTACTCCATGTGAAACGTGTCCTAGGCATGCACCCCTATTTATTTGTTTACTCCGAAATTTGGAGGGGAAAACTCATCCTATCGTATTTCAAGAACAGTACGGTTGCTTATAAGTTTTAACTGGGTCTAAATACAGAACTGTATTCTCTAAAGCCTCCAAAGATTATACACACCTTAAATTTTGGAAACTGTGTAGAAATTTTTATTACCTACTGTACTAATGAAGCGCATTTCATCGTTGGGGGGAATATGAAATACCCTTACGATCCTGCGTAAAATATCGTACTATTTTGAATTGAAAGAGGTTTTGTCGATACATTTTTGTTATGAACGAGGTTACAATAAAATTTTAAAGTTGGGAACCTCAATCTGTCATTTTTCCCCATGACCACCGTTGGTCCAGTCTTTTGTTATATTTTTGGTCTAATTCTAACTCTCGAAGGGTTCAGGTGAATCTGAAAACTCTAGTTGATGTAATATCGCAAATGATGAGGCAAAGCCACTAACGAATTATTTCAGCGTGTATATTTCTTCGAACATTCGCATGCAAACGTTGGAACGTCGAAACAATCCTAGAAAAAAAGCGCAACATTCCCGAATAAATTTCCTTGAATTTAAAAAAGAGCTGCGAAAATATATAAAAAAATTCGCATTTATCGTGAATTCATGGGATTATGCATTAATTCAGCCATTGGAACTTGACGGTCGAACGAAGCCCCAGACAATTGATGACATTCCACTCCAAAACATTGAGAGAGGGATTTAAGGGCTTTACGGAAATCTTTCCTCCATCCTCCTTGCAAACTACCAGCTTGATTCACCAGTTGGTAGGGATCGTGTCGAATGTCGTAGAATTCCTCGAAATGCTATTAAAAAAAATACACTCCAGTATTTGTACAGTACATAAAATAAAACGGCTTCTTCCTTACAAATAATTCACAATTAAACCTTGCTAAGTTCAAAATCTTTCCAAGTCAAAATTTCTTTGTCTCTGGCAGAGTTCCCCTTCAAAAAATTACTAACCTTCCTAAATCAGTAATTTTTTCGGCAAACAGCTAATTAAAATTTCGGGAAGCTTTTCGGCTATTATTCTGGGGACCAAGCAAGGAGAAAAACATCAAAAAGGATTTGATGCTTTTCGAACAGAAGTGAATGAATAATTTGGCAAGTGTATTCAAACCTCCAAATTCAGCATCTGGTCAATTCAGTAAATTGAATGCCTGCAATGGAGCAGTTCAAGGCGCAGAATATCACCGATGTTACCTTCCTTTTAATAATTCCATGTTTTACGCAGGCAAAAACGCTGGCTTCGCAAACATATAAAAAAAGTCAATTTTTGTGTCTCTGAGTATGACTTGAAGAGGATCGAATAGTTTGCACCTGTCTTGCACAGTATTTAAATTTCTGCCTTATTTCTTCCCAAAACTTCCACAGCAAAATCTCGTGAGTTCGAAGAAAACCATGCAGGATATAGGATTTGCTACATATTTGTGATAAATGGGCAATATATGGGCAAAACGCAAATTTTTACCTCCATATCTTGAAACTGACAATAGAGAAAATCCAAGTGCTCTTCCACATTTCGGATGCAAGCGTAAGTATTGTTCGTGGAATCTTGGCACTTGCATGCAAGATCAGGACGACATCCCTGACAAAGCAAAATGAAAAAAGTTAAAAATGCTTTCAATACATGTGTATGAGAAAAAAAAAAAACTAACCTCCATGTTGGTATCATCTGTGCACTGCTCGTTTACCATTTTGCTCCCTTCGCCATGATATTCCACCAAGAATAATTTTCTCCCATCCGGAATGAGTCCATGGTTGCCCAATTCTGTGACCAAGTAAAGTTTTTACTCATTTGATTCCCAATAATTTCAATTCGATGCGAAAACTCACTTCGTGACATATGCGGAAGAAAGCTTTCTCCGTCCATGGATTTCAAAGGCTGCAAACCTGCCATTTGCATAAACGTGGGAGCCAAATCAATATTCAAGACAACTTCGTTCCTCGTTGATCCTGCTTCAACTCCGGGACCTCGTACATAGAGAGGCACACGAATATCGAATTCGTACGGCTGGCGCTTGTCGATTGGCTGAGAAAACTGACCTGCCATCAACAAACGAAAAAAACATGGTCACATACTGAAACATTGAAATAATACACGTCACTCGCAGTATGAATGCGTACTTGGTGATTCCTTAGTTGGCTCTTTCGTATAAATTCCCTCAAGGATAACATGAGTCACGCTCATGTCCACATCAAATGCCCCGAATCATGATTTTCATGAATAGAAATTAGGTTTTAATGTAGTTATCGGATTCACAGAAAAGGCTTTTGCGTACAATGTCCCCAGCCCTTCCACCGAAGTGGAATTTTTACCTCGTGCGCTGTGATTTTCCTAAAAAACTAGAAAATGCGATTGTCGTAAAATTTCAGCAACGTTAAAATCATCATTTTCCTATTTTTTCTTCGTTTTCCTGGATTTTTTTTAAACATTGGGTCGTTGTAAGCGATGTTATACTGTATGAATAATGTCAAAAAAGTACAAAAGTTCACCCCTCACCCAAATGATACCCATGATCGGATGTGAAAACAATAAAAGTGTTGTCGATCATTCCCTTCTCTGCCAGAGAATTGTACACGTCAGAAACCAGATCGTCGACGGACAATAAAGAACGCCATCGATCCCGGAAAAACTCGTCCACTTCATCAACGACTCCAGCTGGTAGCGGATGTGGACCTTGTCTAAGCAACCAATGCTTGTCCTATGCAGAAGAAAAAATATCGCTTTCGTCGTGCAAAATTTCAACAATTTGGCTACTACTATGCTATCGACGCGTTAAAAAAAAAAGTCAGACATACATCCACATTGTCTGTGTTGAAGTTCGGAGTTCGCAAGGCACGAACATAGGAATAAGCCTTCTCATACTTGGGCTCGGGTGTGTAAGGAGCGTGAGGAGCTGGTGGTGCGATGAACATGAACAGTGGACCATTGGTTTCGGGTTCATACTTCGCCAGGAAATCCAAAGACTTGTTTTTCTGACGAGTAGAAACATTATTTCATTCAATTCCCAACGGATAAATTAATAATCCATGCCAAGTAAAGAAAAGATTCACTCATATCTTGAAAATACTGTATGGGCTTCCGGAGAAAAGTTTGGGCTCCAAGTTCCCTTCTTTCCGTCCTTTTTAAATCCTACCCTGGAAGGGTGGAATTTTGACCTGATGATTCAAACAAATTTTCTTTGCTTCTCCCAATTTTTAAATTCTTGCGAAACTGATGGAAGAACGACTGGGTGATGCAGAGGAAATAAAAACGAACTGGATTTACCCCCACTGCACTTCCCAGTACTATGACCATGACTAGGAAAAGTTTTCTACGAAGTTTCATATGAAACCTCAGTGTAATGAATAAAAAATAATATTACAGACAGGAAACATTTGCCTGGGCGATTTTTAATACTGTAATAGAAAATTAGAAATGAACCCCTCGCCACTGCAATCCTCAAAAAATTTCAGATTATTATTTTTCGTTGAAAAAAAAACTAATTATCCGAACAATTTTCACCAAATGTGGAGAATATGACAATCAACACGAGGAAGACGTTTCAGAGTTTTAATTTTCTCGATAAATTTTCAGCTGACTTGAATGAGGTGACAACTCCGGATTTAATGGGAACACTCTTACTTCTCACCGCAGGGTGGTGAAAATAGGTCATAAAAATCTGAAAAAAATTCCATAGGCCTGGAAAATCCAAAGAAAATTGTTGAAAATTTTAAATTTGTTTATGGAGTTCGAAATAACAACTCCATAAATGGGACAACCTCGTATATAGCTAGTAGCACAGGAATTTTAACGGAAGTTGCTCGTCATTCGAAAACAAATTCTATGACAAGGGATTTTCGAAGATTTCCACTTACAATAACATTCGTGAGGTAATCTTCATCTGGTCGATCCCCGTGCTCCTCGGGATTCCCATCGACCGATAAGGTATAGTTGTAGTACACGGAATTCCCAACCAATCCAGCCCAATGATCCCATCCAATCGGTATGCGTCGAATTCCCCCGGCACGCTCATGACCATACTGAATCAGCACGCCATAATTTAAACTAAAAATGAGAAAATAAATTCACACCGTACCTGATTGAGGTATTTCCCCGCATAAAACGTCGTGTAACCCATAGATTTCAAGTACGGGGCGAAGGAAAATTTTTCTTCGTGAACCGCTCGCCATGTGTCTCCGTAGCAATTCCCCGGTATAGAATTGTTTAGCACCTGATGATTGTGTTGGTATTGTCCTGTGAGGATGCTGCTCCGACTTGGACAACAGATCGGCGTGGTGGCGAACTACGTACATGGATAAGGAAAAGGTTGTTCAAAATTTAGATGGCTCTTGTCATGCAAAATTCCGACGGGAAGCGGAAGAAAATGTTGAGAAAATGGGTCAGCAGCTATACAATTAAGAGATATTGTACTCGCTGAACTCTACTACAGTATCATGACTGGAAAAGCGACTTATCGCTCATGTTTTCGATTGTACACCAAATATAGGCATGATCAATGCAAAAAAACCACGTGAATACATGAGTAAAAGTTAAATTTCGAACACGCATTGACGCATAAGAGACAGCTAATTTGTATACTGTATGATGTACTGTATATGGATTTCCTCTTTTTCAGGGGAATGTTGTTCCTTTCAGATCATCTCTCATCGCGCCTATTTTCTCATGGATACATCAGATACATGTGCAACCCTATTCTAAGAGCACATTTTGCAAGTGTGCCGTGTGCGGTGATTTTCTTTTTTATTATAAATTCGTGATATTAATATTAAAACTCAAAACCAGAAACACGATTGTATTTTTCCCAATCTTCTGGTTTCGGTAATGCAATGCAGATGTCAACCGGTGGTACGCGTACCCCAAGGGGTACGCGAGTGCTTGCCAGGGGGTACGCCAACCACTGCCTCCTGAAAAAAAAAACCTATGTGTTCTTTTGACCAGAAGGGTGGAGGTGAAAATTGCTTGAGTGTCTGCTTGCCATCCTAGGTTCACACTTTTTTTTTAATTTGCGCCGGCCCTCCCTTCCTTCCTGCCCCTTACCTCCCTCCCCAGCAGAGCCCCAGAGAGGCATGCACCAGGGTCACCTTTCCTGTTGTCCAAACTTTAAAAATTTGTCCAGAATTGAATTTTGATTTAATTTTCAAATTTCTTCAAATTTTGAAGGCATACAGAGGTTTTCTAAATTTCCTTTTTTGAAATTTTGAAAAATCTTCAAACTTTAGTGAGATATCATGACAAATGCAAAACATTTTTGAAAATCAAGCCAAAATTGGGAAAAATTGGTTTAAATTTTAATTTGCAATAATTTATTTTACAAAATTTGTCCTGATTCAAAAATTTCTAAATCTGTACACCTTTAATGCGCATCTATTGCCCTTCAAAAAATTATGAAATAGAGCGAATTTTAAAGAAACTATAGTGAGCTAAAGAGAATTTTTCACATTTTTGTGTCCCATTTCTTGAAGCTCAACAATTTGCTAAACATTCAATATTCAACCAAACTAAGTTTTAAAACTTTAATTACAAACACCATGGTTTTTTTCAATTTTTAAATAGGCTTCAAATTGATGGATTGACAATGAAAAATGCTAAACTTTTTCAAAATCAGGAGAAAATTGGGATAAATCTTTAAACATTTTTATTTTTAACTGATGCAACTTCCAACATTCTCCCAAATAAGAAATTTGTAATTTTTAAAACTTTAGTCCGCATCTAACCCCGCGATAAACTTTTAAATAGATCAAAATTTAAAAAATTACAATGTGCTAAATTTAAATATTTCAATTTTTGAATCCCAATTTTGACATTTGCAAAATTTAAAAAATGGTTTTATGGCACCAGACTTCAAAATTGAAAGAAGGTAAGATGGGTGGTAAAGTGTTCCATGTTTTCTTATTTTAAACTCTAAAAATATCCAGAATTGACAAGAGGTATGATGAAAAACACAAAATGTTTTCAATAATTGAGTCAAAATGTTTTACTTCATAGGGGGGGGGATGCTCAGGGAGTGGAAAGGAATGGAAATCCATATATATATTTTTTTTAAATTTGCCAACCTAGGGAAGTGGCAAGCAAATTTATCAAATTAGGTAAGTGTGGTGTCAAACCACACCTGGGCAATGTGCATAATTACTGATGGTCATTGAAATGTAATCATTCAATATCAGCATTAATCATTCAATATTTTAAAATGCTTCACATAATTTGCATTATGATTAAGTTGGGATTGTAACAAGTAATAAAATCCCCTGCTCATGTGCCAGTTGTGGCCCACTGGGCCACAGTTCTGCTGCAGCTTAATTCAAATTTCTTATGCTGAACTTTAAATTGTAATGAGTGATGATGATTATTAATTCTATCACACCTTGATGGTAGCTACAAATTGTCTCTCATGCTTGGAAAATATCTTCAGGAAATTCACTTGGAGAATAATGCAGTTTTTCTGTATTAAAAAAAATAGAGTTTGTCCTGAATTTATTGCTGCAATGAATGACAAGTGAATTCACTTGGTGTCTCTTTGATGAACAGTTTTGCTCTGACATACATGAGTATTAATAAGGCTGGTCAATGTGGAGGCAAGGCACAGTGCTTCATTTTTTTCAATGTAATATTTGATAATGCTGAACCTGCTGAATTTCAAAGCATTTATATAATTTCTATGTGGAATATGTTGCAGGCAAATAATTTAGTATGAATCAATTTCTCAATGAACCAAAGATGCAAAAAGAAAGTGATCTGGCCCAAGAATAACCTTCTGAGAACTAATTTGTTTCTGTACTTCATGGAACTAGTATTTTTAATTCACCAAAAATAAAGCAGTCACTAGTTCAAAACTTCAACAGTCACTAAATTTCCATATTTGACATACATTGTTTACCTGATGCATCATCTTCATCAATAAAGGTGAAATACAAGAGAGATTTGATGGAGTAAATTTTGTTTTAATGTATAATTAGGAAGCTTCAAGGAAATGTTAGAAAATATGGTTAATTACATGATTTGAACACACATTTTAAGTTAGTGGTGGGGGTACCTGACTGTTCCAGAGGATGAAAAGGGGTACGCGCTTCAAAAAGGTTGAAAAACTAGCTCTCAGCTATAATAACAGGTGCTAACAAGCACTGTTCTTGAAATTGTCGCAACTATGAAAGCAACAATGGCCTGCTAAAAAATTGATTGCTTCAAATTCCCACAAGTTCAGAAAAATTTCTAGATAAAATCTGTGCCTTCAATTTTTGCGTACAGGACATTTTGAGCCTACATGCTCGAAACTGATCTACTCCAAGTGACACGCACGCGGGTCTTCTGGCGGAAATGACGAGATAGTAAATTAAATTGTCGACGATTTTTCATTCCGCGGAGTGACTTCCAACGTATCCGTCGTTGAATTTTGTAATATACAATATTTGCATGACGTAACGCCAATAAATTGGCTCATCGGGAATGGTTAGCGTTGCAAGATGGCGGCTGAACGGTGATTCAACCATCAGTGACTCACCATGTTACTAAAAGTCGCTCCTCCGGAACCGAGTATTTCTTTCGTTTTCTCCAACGGAGTCTGTAGAATACACGATCAAAACTTTCAAAAGATACGGTAAAACTCAACGAATCAAACGATGACGGTGTGGGTTCATAATTTCTGGCGAATCATTTCATGTTACATGTACAGTACTTGAAAATACTTCACAGCTTTTCGGGCACCCATCCAATAAAGGCTCTATACCGAAGTCCTGGCGATCGCTGTTCAATTTGTAATCAGAATTTACGCGAGCCGCCGTTCATCAAAAAATTTCATCAATTTCAAAAAATTTCTCCTCACCGACTGAAACGGGCAGCCTTCCCGGCAAACAAACAAAAAAACCAAATCCAATAAATATTTCATCTGAAAATAATCCAATAAATATTTCCCGGCAAACAAACAAAATGCCAAGTCCAATAAATATTTCATCGGAAAATGGTTGTCAGATTCATGCGATTGTAATCAAATAGAAAGAACTTTTGAACGGCATTCGAATCATTTGGCAGGAGTCGGACACGCCTTCAAATTTAATAAACACAAAAGGTAGATTATATTTGGGGTGAATTTCCAACAGTCTTTCTCTTTACATCTCAAGATGGTTGACCAAAACTTGACGGTCAAGCTTTTGAAAGGGCCACAAAATGAAAATCAACATTTACGCCCTGCAGTTCCACCTATCCAGCAGCAGAGGAATGTTATTCAAAGCTCAGAACTTCTGAACCGACCCTCGTCATTTGATGGATATCCCGGAAAGTTCATCTCATATACTGTGTATGTATCGAATCAAGCAGGAATTTTTTCAGTTCACAGAAGAGTTCGAAAGTCACTCACCATCCCTTCCAAGGTGAGATCTAGATCATCCGCAAGAATAAACACAATGTTCGGGGGAATCCCATTGCTCCTGAACAAACTGCCTTTGTATTCACGATCGAACTCGTCTTCCTCGGATCCCCGGTAAACAACACCGCGATACTGCTCTTGCCCATCCACATCGGAATTCATACCATCGAAATTGAAAGCCGGAGCCACCAGCACTGGCGACAAGACGATTGTCGGGAGAATTCCAGCAAAAAGTCTGACAATCTGTGTCATATCTAAGCCGATGCGTACACAAATCTGAGTATCGAAGTTTTCCATTAAACGATGCGATTACAGCACGAAAATAAGTTACATGTGAATAATAACCACGTCATTTTCAGACAAGGTAACCCTTGACCTGCGCAGATATAAGGCGCATTCTTTAATTAAATTGATTCTCAAAAAATTGGGGTACGTGTAAAAATATTCCGTTTTAGGTACGCATGCCAGACGCTTAATTCACGGGGTGGTGCAAAAGCCCACTGTGCCTTATCAAATGATTATACTGTACCATATCATCACTCATTTGAACGAATCCAATACAATATCTCGAAAGCAGTTAAAATTGTAATCAAATACAGTATTTCAACAGGATATACAGTACTGAAAACTGAATGTTTTTTGTCCTGTATTTACTTCGAATGAGAAAAACCCCATGGCGGTTTTATCAGAGTAGGATTTCATCAGCAACATGCTAGTATAGTGAAAACTTCGGTACGTTGCAGGGTTCATTTGGAATGAAAAAAACTGAAGTGAATCAATATTTGTTGTCATAGACATCATTAAGCGTTGTGTTGACGGAGATGTCATTCAATACAATAATTACTAAATCAGGGAAGTCATTGGCATACACACCTCACAATGGTGCCAATAATAGCGCATCGTGAAGCAAGTGACAAAGCGTCATAAAATCTTCAACTATACACGCCTTCTTCAGTTCGATGAGCTGTAAATTGATAATACGATTGAAACATATGGAGTACGTCTTATACTCGCGTAAATACGGTAAGAAAAATGTGATTCGCACAAAATACGATTACTAACACCAAAGCGAAATAGTTTTCGAAATAATTCTCATGCAGTTCATTTGATTCTGGTAATGAATTTTCGTCACCACACGACCGATTTCGAGTCTATCACGAATCGATCCATCACTTCTGGATGATCCAGCGTGGGATCAGAAACCAAGTCACCACGCTGGGGGGAAAAAACTATTAACTTCTATACGCGCATGGAGTTTCTTATCGCCCAATAGAATCAAATCCCGGCCGACCTGTCAAGAGAATCCAAGGTGACTAAATACAAAACTCGAAAAAAAAAACAACGAATAAAATCATTTTCCTCCGTTCATTTTAACAGTCGCGCAAATCAGAACAAAAATGCGCGAACACGTGCGTTTCACAAAAATAAATCAAATAAATTGCAACCAATACACTGAGCAGTATACATTCCAAAAACTCGCTGGGCTCCTACCAATGGTATGATTCCGATCAAATTTCCCAAAAAAAGTTTCCTCATTAAAGCAAAGCAGACAAACCGAACACCTCAGTCTATGACTGACATCTCACTAGCACACTTTGTGCACGAGTAGTCCAAGTATACTATTCACTAGGTACTGATTCACTCGGGTTCCTCTTTCCCACAAAATTGAGACCTCTCCCCCACATCATCATCGTATTTCCCGCTTTTCACGGCAAGACATCGGCTACATACTTGAAATTACAATCATACATCCAAGCGAAACATTTTATAATGCAGTGTAAAATCTTCCACTAGCTGATGTGAAGTCATGACTACGCATGAAAACTCACCTTCCAGTTACTAACATAAAAAAAAGGTCTGAATAGGGACACGCCAGTCGTTATTTTGATACCGGAGAAACATATTTTTGGGTGCGCACACTCAGAATCTTTGATCAGCTTACGTAGAAGAGACTCATAAAATTTCGGGAAATGTCCACAAGATTTCTAACTATCTAACGCTAATTTTTTTCCATCAGCACGAAATGTTCCAACGGCTTTTTTTTTACTGAATGAAATCCACAAATAAAATTGTTCAATAGAGTTCAAACAGTGTAACTAGGAAAAAAATTTCACAATCGCCACAGGTTTCGAACTATTTCAGAGAACCGATTTTCGCAAGTCACATTCACAAATACGGTACAGTAGTTCCTCCTTTTTTTTTGAGAGCCTCGTCGAATTCCTGATTTGAAAATATTTAAAAAATTGGGGTAGTAATTAAAGCGAAATTATTTCACTAAAACAGCACAGGAAAATTCCACGCTACTCCGTTCCCGGATCGAAAGATTGAAATAAACGATCACGTTCAATGGGGTCGCAAAAAGTATAGAACAGCGGCTGGTCGTGGAAATGATGCTCGTTGTCGTAGTGACGCAGGACGCGGCCAGTCAGCAAATGCTTGCCGTACTTCGCCGCCTGTGCGCGATCGGGCGCGAGTCCAACCACAAGCACCCAGTCAACAAACTCGTTCCCACAGAAAGCTTGCCGGTAAAACTTGTTCCGGAACCTGTCCGAGCAGAAAAAAAAAACCAAAAATCAACGACCACACTTGCACCAAGAGCAATCAACGAACAAAAAATAAAAAGCCTCCCGAAACTTCTCGTCTCGCATTGCAAATGATATTCTCGCCTGGGCAAAATTTCATTCCATCTCATGTTTAGACTTGAATATGAGACACAAAATTAATATTTTTTTACGGAGTTTCATGAAACTACACCTGGCGCAGAAGTGCGTGCACGCAACAAACTCTTGTTCTTAAATTTCCATCCACATATGATCATTTAAATTATGAAACTGCACCGCTAATGGCAAAGTGACATTCAAGGCATATAAACAATTGATCAATAGTAAACAATTATGGAATTAAAAAAAATAAAAATAGTGCGTCTCCTTGAGATAACTTCAAATTCGAGATCTCATCTGATACATCGCCCTCTGTTACTGTAATACATTTTTAAAATTTGGCGCAGATCGGATAAAAACTAGAAAATAATTTTTTAAAATCGCGATGTCCTAAAACTTCAGGGTTATTTCCATGTGGAATGCCTAGCCAAGACGAAGAAGCGGTTTTATCCCAACACGCCACCGATAGATCACTCAAATGATGGAATATACAAATAAATTCTCAGAAATCATGTTCAATGCCAGACCACAATAGTCGCTGCGTGCTTAATAACTCAAAGCAAAGAAAAGACCACTGTACCCGAGTATTCGAGAATAAACAACATACGCATTTAAACAAATACTGTATATGCAAATTTGAGTTTGGAACATCGAAGACCACGGTATTGAACGAAAGCTGACTTACTTCCTATCACGGACGATATCCCGCACGCAACTATCCATGTGGTAAGAAACGAATTGTTGACAAGTGAATATCGTTTCTGGGGACAGTTTCCCAGGAGGCGGCGGTTCCACTAAAACAGTGCCATGGAAACAACGCCTCCACCTGCGAATGTACAACGAAACAATTTTGCAAAACGATGCCGACGCCGAGACGGTCGAAGAAAATTATCTTTTCCTCACCTCTTCAACAGCGGAGCAATAACGAGCTTCTCGTCCAAGCCGAATAAAGCGAATACGAAGAAACTTTGACCAAAATTCAACGCAACGTCAAGGAAGACCAGTTCAATGTAAATTCCCGAATTTCCCTCCACTACTAACGTCCACAGGCAAAGTGAAAGTCCCTGTAAAGCAAGATCAACAACAAACTTATATCGTGAACTTCAAAACTTCAGGTAGATGACCGCAAATCTTCCATGAAACTTTCATTTTCTCCATTGGAGGATTGCAGAAAATTACTCATAGTTTCTCTCGGTTCGCCCAATTCTCTTGGGTATCCGCAAAACACGACAGAAAAATAAGCCGGACAATTTTCTGGAGCCCGTGAATCTTAAATATAAGCGCCAGCCGCAAAATAAAGCTAGAAAATATTACCACAATTCAATTTACATTTTGGGTGAGGAAAATAAAAAATTGCTTATCAGGCATTATTGAAAATATACTTCTGTAAGAAACTAAGAATCGGACGGTCAAAGAAGCGTCACAACTGTGTATCTCCTTCAAATTTAAATGAAATTTACTAAATTTAACGGTAAGTATTCTTTATTGGCCTTACTTTTTTTAAGCACAGTATTTGAGACTCGTAGTTCTACTTCTTTGAAAAGCATGATACGATATGCGTATTAATGAGCATTCACTCACCACAAGCATCGAAGTACATAGAATCAGGAGCAATATAACGTGGCGAAGCAGTTGATGTTCGCTATCCCTGCCCCTCGTTAAGGTGCTTTCTTCAAACTGTAATCTCGCACTTCCCGAAAGTGAATTGAAATGACTAGAACAAGCTCGCATTGTTGCACTCAGAGCAACAGTCGATGGAGCACGAGCGACGGCATTATCTTGCATAGACAGAAGAGATAAGCGCATCTGCTGAAGAGCAACCGTGTGCTGTCTTCGCAAACGGTTGGCTGCGGCTTCTGATGCTCTACGCGAACGACGGGTATGTTTTTCAGGGGATTGATCGCCTTCATTATGCTCTAGATCCGTTGTGATCCTGGAACGAGACACAAAAAGCATAGGCAAATTCACTCTTCGATTATACTGTACTAACTGCATCTATTACACACGGGTTATGCTTGCACAGAGGATCCCCATAAACTGATTCGTTTCGTTCCGCGGAATTTTCGTAACGCGATTTCCCTTGCAGATTACATTAAAAATTAATTTTCATACTCATCAAAAGCCATCATGCAGATTATTCTTCGTTTTCAGCGTAACTTTGTGAATTTAAAATTGATTCACGTTCAACTTGAAGAATCCGGAAAAGTTAGAGCTAAAGGCGGACTCTATCTACGAAGATCTCGTCTACAACGGTTTTCGCCGCATAACGAATCTTGTTTTGACCCACAGGGTTCTCTTCCCCATTTTATAATGGTTCTGTACAACAATTCCCTGTCCCTTGAATTTTGTTGTAGGCACTACAACTTTCTGAATTTCACAAATTTCAAAATCCCGAAGAGGCAAAATACACCTTTCCTTGAATTTTCATCAGTTTTTGGAAAAATATCGTACTCAAGTTCTAGTCCGAAAATTGCCAAAATTTGAGCGTTTTCAAGTCAAAAATGTCGTTACGAGAAACAAAGTCGTTTTGTTTACGAATTACGAAGAATTTTCGTAATTCGGAATTTTCGTTATGACGGGACTCACTGTTGTTCAAATAGTATTCATTCACATTAAAAGAAACATTTGCAGATCACGGACCATCATACCTGTTGACATCTTGCTCAACTGAAGGAGCGTTTTTCGTCGCGAACGAAGGGTTTTTGGACACCGCCGAGCTTGGCGGTTCGGAAACTTCTTCCAAAACCTCCATTTCGCTGGCTACTCCGTAGCTCGACAGAGAATCATTATCAACGTCATTCATTCCAGAACTACGTCTTCGACGTCGATTCGATCTTAAACCGCTTGAATCAGTGTCACCATCATCATCCAGTAGTTCATCATCCTCTCCTGCTTCAAAAACAACGGGTCTATAGGCTCGTCCGCCCGGGTAATTGCGCTTCAGACGTTGTTGCACTATCAGGCATGAAACCGTGGTCAGGAAACAAACGATCAACACTATCAGGGCAACCACCGCCTGAGTTCGCCCGTATTGGAAATTCGGGTCACGTCTTTGTATCAGCTCAGCTTCAATCGCCACGACGCCCAATAAGCAACTTGCGATAACCCCAGGCAATCTAGGTAAAAAAGATACCTTTTCAACTTACTGTATATTTTAAAGAAGATATACTGTATATGAAATTCGGTAAACAAATTTAAATACAGTAATTATGCAGTAGGCCACCAATCACATAACAAAGTTGGCCTTTCAGATTGAACAGTTGTGAATTGTGTACGTATTACACAGGGAAATAGATTATTCAGTGTAAATGTCGGAAATTTCTTGATGGGTAGCTCTGCAAAAATTACTATGTGTTATGCATGCTCATACAAATTTACTGGATTTGATGTCAAGTTCAGCTTTTGATAAATTAGCTTGCCATTTAGTATACAGCATAGAATTTCATAAGGAATTTTGAAAACTTCAAAGCTAGCGGAAAGGCAGCGGATAATCCAAGGTTACAAGAACGAACTAACGGCTGAAAATCGAAGCGTGCTGCTGGAATTTCAACCATATTTTTTCGTGAATGAGCAGAACCTCAATTACAAATGAATTTCATTCACGTCCAATAATGAGTCACCTAATCAAAAAACACTACATTTTTCTTTAAATCCGCATCCCGCAGGAACACCTTGCCGAATCAGAATGGCTTCTTAGGAATAATTCATCGATTAACTCACAACCAACCGACGATCGGAAAATATTTCCGATATCTGAGCACAACGGTCGAACTCCTCGAGCGTACTAGCAACAAGCTGATCGCCAGAAGCGCGGTCCAAATCCGTGATGAAAATACGCCGAACGAAAAGACGAAAAATTGCAGGTACAATTTCCAACGATCCGTGCAGTCCACTAGAGACCACATGATCACCCCAATACAAGCGATCAACTGTTCATTTAGAAACAAGAAGCTTCAAGCATCGGTTCAATTACAAAAAACCTAGCTAACCCACCTGAGATATGACAAGACAAAACGTGACAAAATGCGGCATCTTCCGCCATTTCCGAGTCACTGTGAATATGCCAATCACTCCAACGGAAGCTATGATCCCGAAGATAGCAACGTTCAGAAGGAAGACGTTCAGTTGATCCATATAGTCGTCCGGTAACACATTCGTTAACGTCACCATTTTCGCAGAGACAAACATCACCATGGCGGATAGAAATGTACCGATGACCATAGCACTGGCAATCTTTCGAAGATAAATTATGAATGCCGAGGGTTCATAATTTATTGCAATTTTGTAAAGATACCCACAAAAATAACTTACCATATCAACTTCGATATTATATTGAGCTGCGTAGACAAAAACAGGAGGCGCCGTTGGGAAAGTTCCATACAAAAACCCGTAATCGCTGAAGTCTTTCGTTTCGTTAGCGGTGGTACCAGGTTGTAAATTATCAACAACTTCCCGAGTAATCAAGGGAAACACCAACCTGAAAAAAGAAAGATCAAGCATACATGAAACAAAACATCAACAGGAAACACTAACCCTTTCGTCATAATTAGGATGGCAGGAACAACAAGAGCAGCCCCATGTAACCGTCTTAAAGACCCGACTAATCTTAATCCAAGAACGAACAAAGCTGTGGCAGGATATGCTGCCGCGAATACCTGATGAGAAAGAATGTCGTTTTGATACTCGAAAAATTTTCGAAGCTAGAAGGCAAGCCTGAATCGAACCTTGAGAATACCGACGATAATCGCTGGAACACATTGTTGGAAAGCAAAATTTCCCACTATGCCGAGTGCCGTCATAATTACGATCGGATTTTTCGCAACTCCTCCAGCGATTTGTAGACACAGGCTTCCAGCGCTATCTTTTGATGCTTCAATTTCTCCCAAACGAACTTCATCCCGCCGTTTTTGCCATTCCATCATCACAAATCCAATTGGATTCAAGAAGACCAGTGAAACGGGAGCAACAAGGTACAAGTAGGATGGAAATTCCGGGTGAATGTTTTTATAAAGCGAGAAAACTGTAATCAAAGGACATCATTTTCAAATTTCAACAATAAATATAAGACGAAGACCGAAGCGAAACTCACTGATAGGATATCCAAGCGCGAAGTCATTGCTCTGCGTGCAAAAAATAGCATACAAGCCAGATCGTCCGAAATCCACAGGCCGATGGACGAGGATCGTAATGAGGACAACAATGATGAATACAACGGTCTTGGATATAAAAATTGCGAGCAGAAACTTCCAATTGACGGAACTGGCAATAAAAAAAAATAAAAATATGTCCATCGAACACGCCGAGTTTTCTACAAGCTAAAAATCTCACGCGAAGTTCAGCTCAGCTAAAGAATGAAATATGAGACACGGTAGTGCGAATGTTCCGACGAACGTGTTCAGCCCTTTCGCTTCGAACGGTGAAATCAGACTGGCTTTTCCAGCGATGTAGCTGAAATTTCGAATGAATCATTAAGAGTTCCTAATCATAGGACTAAATACATACCCGCATATAATTACAAAAAAGCATTCAATGACGGCCGGGTAGAGATTGTCGAACGCCATGTCACCAGAGGCACCAATAGAAATATTGATTGGAGCTGCATTTTTGCTAGATATAATATTTCCCCGACCTACATCAACGTCCATGATAGCAAACTAAATCCAGGTTCTGAACCGCTGTCAGAAAAATGGAATCAAGAACCCGGCCGTCATCTGAAATGAGGAATAATCTTTTCAAAAGAAATCCAAGCATCCATATAAATGCTTTAAAAACAGAAGCCGATGAAAATCCTTTGACATTTCATTTAATTACCACCCAACAAAGCAGTGCCAAATCAAACAAAAACGTGAACAGCGATAAACTAACGTGCATAACTGATCATTCTTCTTTCTGTTTCACGACGTCTTTGTGATGAAGGAACACACATGAAAACAAGAAAACCCCGAACATCATGCTGAAAGCACTCAAGTAGTACGGCGAAGCGCTCAGAATAAATCGTTCGTACTGCGTGTGCTCAAGTGGGCGGACGGAAACTTGAGTTGAGCTGTACAAATGCGTATAGCCAACTCGATTATAATCAACTTTAAATTGAAACACGCCGTAAACATCTGGAATCTTGAATCGTGCCTCGTACAGACCGGTCTTTTCGTTCGCTAGTTTCAGAGAAGTGCGCACAAACGGATCAATTCGGAAAAATTCGAGTTGAACGTCGTCTCCACGAAACGGGACCCACTTTCCATCACTTCCCACTTGCAAGATTTCGACTGAGAAAACGACATCTTCCATTATCGTATAAGCTCGCGGTGGTGAGGTCTCTCCCACACGATAATGCCGAACTTTCCCAACTTTGATCACTCCTTCTTCTTTGAATACCCATCGAGACAACGCAATGGCGAGTTTCTCATTGCCGGATTTCACCCAATGTTTTCCAGTGACTCCGTTCTGCACTTTCGATTCGAAAAATTCATCCGAGAAGAAGTCGAGAGATCCCGATATGATCACCCTAGCATCGTTGCGCGCTTGGATGCCAGCGATAAGAACCGTATTCACGCCAACTGCATGCGGATATTCGGAAATTTCACGATCCGGATGATATGAATAACCCGATGAAGATGCAGTCAAAATTTCCAGAACCAAAGGATTTTCAGAATCAACGAGTAATCCCTTCCCACGGAAAAGGAAGGGCGAGTCGTCTTTACTTTTTCCAACGATAACTGGAGCTTGAATTAGGTCTTTCGGGTACGCGTGAACAAGTGTATGATAGCCTTCATCTTTTGCGTCGAAATGCAGATGGTCGATTACGGCGGCTCCTTCTTCGTCCATTTCAACTCCAACCTCTGTAGCGAATTCCCGAAGAATGTCTCCTCCAGCGGCATTCGTTGCAACCAATATGTTCCCTGGAAATATGGTCTTCAGAAATAAATAAAAAATCTTCAAGATTTCTACGGACTGTTCACCTCCATCGTCGACGAACTGAGTCAAAGCTTCAACATTCACCGCTCCACCGAATTCCTCCACCGTTGGAGAAAATATGATCAAATTATCATACAATGGCTCTCCATATTTCGTCAAAACGAGCCCAGGGTCATCAGCAATTTTGTAAGTCAGGGAAAATCCACGCTCTGTTGAAAGAAGGCCGCACTCTTGAATATTCCACGAATGAAAAGCTGCGCCTGAACAGTACCTTGTAAAGACTTGAAGAAGATTGAATGCGTTTCTCTTGTAGCAAGATTGTCGAGTAGGACCAGAGTACGGTCGCGTTTCGCCGAAACAAACACGACCAAATAGGCAAGAACACACAAGTAGCTTTTCATCATCTGAAAGAATACAGTACATTTTAGAATCTTTCGTGGGATCATTCCCTGCGACAAGGCACGACACTAGTAATGCTTCAGAAATCACAGACGAGCTTAGGAAATCACAGTACAGTACTGCACTGTTCTGGATTACGATAAAAATCGCAGCAATCTTGAACACGTCACCCTGCATGTTCATTACTTATGGATCAGACTCCACCCGACCTCGCACGTCACTGCGCCGCTTCTGTGTGAAACCTCGCAGCAGAGGGTGAGACAGATGCACAACTTTTGATTCTACAAAGGAAGATGTCGCTTTAACCACCGGGCGTCAAGCATTGTACGTCGAGCCCCATCTCTCAAGGATATTTGCTACGAACAATGGTCTAGTCATTCACTTGAGTCGGGTTGGGTGGCCGAAAGAGGGATCAGGTGAGAGGTGGATGGCGATTCACAGTATTGGCCAAATACTGTAAAGCATCCAATATTCACAATTCGTTTAGCATGCTGAAATCCGACTGTTGGAGGCAGTGAAGTGAAATTTGAGGAAGCTCATCGCGTCTTTGCCTCTGTAATGAGGAGTGTGCGGATTAAACTACCGGAGCTCCAAACTTGTAGCAGTATTCGTGCTCAGTATCTTGATATTAAACCCTTATCGTTACAATTTTAGGGCCATGAAGTGAAACTCTTTGGTGACGGGAATGCTGCTTCCGTTTTGTACATCTAAGATCCGTTGAAACCGCGAAATGTTGACTGATTGAAAATTTGCTGTTATGGCGTATGGAGGCGGTCCTAATTCGAAAGCATTCCCTAAATCGGATATCAGCACCCGAAACCCTAACGATGATTACGAGCTTATCGAGAAGATCGGCCGTGGAACTTACGGCAGCGTCTTCAAGGTATGTACTATACTGGGTCTTATTTTGCGTGCTATTCCACTCGGCGGCTGTCATTGAACCCTCTGCGTAATTTTAGGCCAAGAAAATATCAACGGGAGAGTATGCTGCGATCAAAAAGATCCAACTTGAGCCTGGTAAGCTCCCATTTTTTTGATCGTTCTTGGAGTTCAGTTTAAGCGAAATGGCAAAATCCACGTATTTTCTAAGGTACTGTATTTCAAAAACGACTAATTTTCTGTTAAAAGGGGATGATTTTTCGGAAATTGAAAGAGAAATCATCATGCTGAAGGATTGTCGGCATCCGAATATTGTAGCGTATTATGAGAGCTATTGGCGACGAGGGCATCTTTCCATTTGCATGGAATATTGCAGTGGGGGATCGATTATGGATCTTTACCGAGGTATGTGGATTTCATTCTGGATTGATGTGAAACCATAATTATTCTGATCTTGCTTAGTTTTATCCTCTGGAAAGTGTGGAGTGTGATTATTTCTTAATTATTCGCAGTGACTGGACCGCTTTCGGAAAAGCAAATCGCTTTTGTTTGCCGGGAAACTCTTCGTGGACTGGAATATTTGCATAGTAGAGGAAAAATGCATCGGGACATCAAGGTGAAGACTTCGTCTTATCCATCAAGATACATGTTGTTGAGAAAGAAAGGCTTACGTCGCTCGATAGGCTCCATGTTTTAATTTAACTTCTTTATTTTTTTGGTTCTTGTGTGTGCGAAGGGTGCGAACATTCTGATAACTGAAGAAGGAGATGCGAAGCTAGCAGATTTTGGAGTTTCCGCACAAATAACGGATACCTTCTGTAAAAGGAAATCTTTCATTGGAACACCATTTTGGATGGCTCCGGAAGTAGCCGCCGTCGAGAAGAAGGGCGGGTATAACCACCTTTGCGATATATGGGCTGTTGGCATTACTGCGATAGAAATGGCTGAATTGGATCCTCCGTATGCTGAGTTGCATCCGATGCGAGCTCTTTTCATCATGTCGAAGCGGTCTTTCAAGCCTCCTACGTTGAAGAATAAAGAAAAATGGTAATATTCCATTAATTATTGGAAAATACATTTTTTTTTTAAATAGAAAAATGCTGTTTTAGGTCAAGTGATTTTCGGGACTTCATCAAAGTCGCCTTGAAGAAGGATCCCAAGAAGCGTCCTCCAGCGGAACATCTACTGCAAGTGCGATATTTTTTTAACTTCGAATTTAGAATATTTAAGTGCGGTACCCAGTAATCGTATCTGAGCATCCGAAACGTCGTACGAAGATTCCCTACAGGCGTTGAGGGCTATTTTGAGCGTAGTGTAATTTATTCTGAAATGATACTAATGTATGCTCACGAATCTCCATCGGAAATTTCACTCTTCCCTCTTCTCGTTCACTTCATGCAGCACAAATTCGTAACCGGTTATTTAACAAAGGCATTGATGGTAGAATTGCTGCAGAAAGCTCGTGCTCTACCGGTGCATGGAGGAATCAATGGAGATCATGATGATGAGGTAAAGTCCCGTTTGTTTTCTATGCAATTATTCCGATGTACGTGAATGTCCTTTTCAGGTTTTGGAAAACGTTCCTCAAAGAATCGAGTCTCGACGGGTCGGTCGTGATAAGGAGCGTACGCGGTCAGAAATACTCAGTAAGGTTCAATTTTCTCTCTGCTTGAACGAATAGCGGTTTATTTTAATTTTCGTGGCAGTGGAAAACATGAACCTTCCACCCAATTCGGCCTACCAGCGCACAGACGAACCCTCTGTTGCCGTTAGCTGGGTTGGCACAGATGATCAGATTAATGAAGTGAGCATTTGGACAGAAATCTTAAGTGTTCGTGTTACGATTCTCATCTGATTTTAAAGGCTAAGATTGAGGGGACATCTAGTGAAGCTTGGCTTGAGAATGCGAAACAGGAAGACGTAAAAAAGTGAGTTTCTTTGTTCTGTTATTCTGACTTTGATTTTGTCGATGCCAATTCATTCCTGATCTGATGCTTCTAAATAATTTCATAATTTACTGAAAATTCAATCTCTTCCTAGCGCTAATCACGGAAAGCTAGGGATTGTTAATATTTTCTTCCGCTTGGAAGTCGTATATTTTATTTTTGTAATTGAATCGTTTTATGAACACGCGGTGTGTGTTCAGTTTTATTTAGCTTCTTAGCTTTTTTTTCTTTTGTGATTTTCGGAACGGGTTGCTTGGTGTGCATGATGCGTTTTTTTCAGATTTGCTGAAAAGATCTTCATCGAAAATAATTTACATTTAGATTTTAAGCATCGGAGTGTGTAGTGAGCTACATCAGTACTACATTAGTTAAGCCAATTCATGGAATCGTAATTTTAAAAGTACCTGTATAATTGTCTTATTACTTTGATATTTAAGATCGGAAGTTCTGTTAGTATGTATAGTACAGTACAGTGCATTATTATCTCGAACGTGTGTTGTGAATAGGACTTCACTTCTCATTTCATGTAGTATGTAGTGGAAACTTCGGAGGAAGAACATTGCTTGGTATGATCGTATTCGTCGTTGCTTGATTTTATCCTCCCCGAGGGTTGTAATTGGCACTCTCGTGTATCGCTCATTCTAGCCCTTCATTGTATTTTGGTATTTGGTCAAGTATTCCGGGCGTGTCCCGTTTTCTGTGTTTGGATGCATATTTTGTATGGTTTCCTGTCTTTCTGCAGGGGTCTGTTACATTTTATTGATGAAGAGCTGAGACTGAGGTAATTGTCAAGTCTATCCTATGTCTTGATTAGCTGCTTTTGTCTGGTTGTTTGCCTGCCTTGCAGAGATGTGCTGCATGTGTTCACTAGCTGTAAAGAAAATGCTCGTCTCTAAACTTTTTCAACCAGTGTTCGTTTTTTTTTTTTTGGCACACACAGGATTTCTGTGACGTCAAAGATGACTCGCATGTCTCTGTGAATTTATTGGTCATGATCGTGTATCTAGATCAACCAATTTTCATGTTTCAGCTTCTCCCCCTCATTTAATACCTTTAAACAGTCGTCTCTGTCGCTCTTCGTTTGTTGGTTTGTCCCCTGAGCTTTTGGTGGTTTGGTCACTCCGTCTACTGAGACCAGTTCAGTTTCTAATGCATTGTCATGAATTACAGAGGGCACCATGGTACGTTGCTGCCGTCAGACGATAACTCTTATGAAAAGAGGTATGACATTCTCTTTTTTCTTTCCTCGCTGTTTTATTTATTTTACGACAGTTCTTGAAAAAATATTGCCTGTCAAATTCCAGGGATACTCTGCGGATTGGCAACAGACGTACGGAAAAAAATGATACGGATACTATGGTGCGGTCGGACGCCTGGCAGGATGCGATGGAAGCTGAGTCGCACACCGGTTCAGGACGAGGCATGAGGAGATATTCTAGCTTCGAAGGCGTGAGTGGTTCAAGTCCTGACGACGAACTCGCGGATAGAGTCAATACCTTGACACTTGGAGCCCAGTCTGAACGAGCTTTGAGCGATACAGAATCCAGCGCACGGACTTCGCGTTCCTCTGGTGAGACTTGCCGTACTTTCCCATGTACCAAAAGCCCTTTTGCTTTATACATTTTTCCGATAGTGTGACGCGCACTGCGAAATTTCAGTGCATAAAAGAATGCTTGCCGTTACGAGCAAGTTCGTTATTTTTGGTGTACGTTTTTTTAATTAATAATTTTCCTCTGATACGTCCCGATTCCTGCCTCGAAAACGGAAAATTTTCACGAAAATTTGTTGCTCTATATTCAAAGCAGTTTATTATCTCAATTCACACATCAGTTAAAACCACTGCGTTCACGTATTTGACGCTGACGTGCCCAAAGAATTTCATCAATGATCAAGGCTGATGAAGTTCTATACAGTATAATTTTGCACCCCGCCAGTAGAGTGTCAAAACGGTTCTCGTTTTGTCTTCTTGCTTCAACCACGCGTCTAAAAATTCTGAGCATCATGTCACTCCGTTATATCGTATTGTTCACGATGGAAACACATGATCGAGTTCAACCCTTTTTAAACTTCCAGGGAAACGTATAACTCCTGAACCAACGCAACCACCGGAAGCCCCTCCGCGAAAACGTGACCGTAGGAAAACTTCCCCTTCTAGTTCGCGCGACGGTCCCGCGAAAGGACTTCCGCCTACTCGCCAGGCTCATATGGGAGCTGGTTTTGCAAAAGTATGAAGCGTTCGCTCTATGCATTGTGATTTTCTTGGTCGGTATTTTATTGATGACTGTTCAAGGTGTTCAATTGTTGCCCGTTGAAAATTAATTACGCCACGAGCTGGGTGCATCCCACCACCCGAAATCAGCACATTCTCATTGGTGCTGACGAGGGTATTTACACCTTGGATTTGGCCGAGCTGCATGAAGGCACAATGCACCTACTTACTGGTCGAAAAACCACTTGGATGTTCGCCATGAAAGATGTGCTGATGACCATTTCCGGTAAATTGAATCACAAAGCATTGTCAAATTCAGTCTTGGAGTTGGATGATTTCGTTTTAAAACAAAAATGTTCTATGGTATTGCTTTCCTAAATTTTATGCAATTTTGTCAACAGGAAAAACTCCTCACCTCTACAGTCATGACTTGCTTGCTCTGCACAGTCAGCTGACTCAAAAATTTTCGTTACCGAGGCCAATAAACCGTATTCCGGAAAGATTTGTCCCCCGCCGATTCGCCATCTCGACAAAGATCCCGGACACCAAGAGTTGCCTCCGTTGTTGTGTGTCGCGTAATCGCTTTGACGGCTATACGTATTTGTGTGGAGCTACACCTACTGAGGTTTTCCTCATGCAGTGGTATGAGCCACTCCGGAAATTTATGGTATTGAAGGTAAGTTCTCTGCTGTTCAACTCGACAATCTCGGATCGTATTGCTGTATAAAGTAATGCAAAAACTGACTCAATGGTATAAAACTGGCTATTAATATCTATTATTGACTTTATAGACAGTTTGTTGGATGTTTCCTGCAATTCCTCGTCTATTTGCGATGGTGATTTCGGGAGATGCTGAGTATCCACGCATATGCATTGATGCACGACATCGTTACGATGATCCCGACCAGCTTGATTTGGTCATGATTGATTTATCAAGCGCTCATTGTACTGTTCAAAAGTGTGATGATGACGACGATGAGGGAGTTTGCGACGGCGGAGGTAATAATGTTCTTTCTTTTCTCGAGGTATTTTCCGCGATGTTCATTTTTTTCTCTTCGTAGACACGCTTGTGCCGCAGAATAGTGAAAAAGGCCCACGTCACGTTGTCCAACTTGAAGGAGATGATTGTATCCTTGTGTCTTACCCAAAACTAGTGCAGATCATGGATTTGGACGGGAGACCAATTGGTCGACCTGTTGATGATCGAACGGAGCACCCCGTATCTAGTCGTCTTGTTTCCAGGCTGACGTTTGACTTCACAATCGAGCGGATTGTATGCCTCGCTGACTCCGTCCTTGCCTTTCATGAGCACGGATTCCAGGGACGCAGTTTGACCACTGGAGAAGTCACGCAGGAGATCACAGACCCATCGAGATCTTTTAGGGTCTTAGGAGTAGAAAGGTTTGAGTCTTGGACTGTTAAACTTTGATTGAACGTAGTGAAGAGACCGCTGCACACTAGTTTTATGATTCATTTGTCAAGAGCATTGAAACAGCATAACCGTGATTCTTGGAAATTTTGACTTGTTGAGTTCAATTGAGGAGTGAGTACAAAAGTTAAAAAATCTTTGTATCGCAAGTTCAGAATTTTGTTTAATGCCTTCGAAGTTAATGTATTGTATTTAATATTCCTCGTAATAATGTAATCGTCGCATTGTTGCACACATTTCAACTTGTATGAAAGAGCCTCATCGTTGATATACAGTACTGTATATCACTGTATGCCATCTTGAAGCTTGAGTAAATCAATAATTTGGCAGCAGCTAAAACTGTGCAGGAGTATAGGCGAATAATTTCTGGCCATCGTGGTTTATCTGTAAACAAGCAGTGACAAATTGTGTGAAAGCTCATCTCGACGTCGAATTCCCAGTTCTTTCAAGTTCCCAAAATAGCGTTCAAAGTATAATAGGTAAAGAAGGGTTGAAGAAGTTTCGAATACGGTAGTTGATCCACCTTGTATGAATTAGTCACATTAAAAAATTTCTGTGAGGAATTCACCGATTTTTTTTCCGAATGTTTGAACCTCCTCACGAATGTTGTACTTTTTGAATGCAAAGAATTAATGAAATTGTTGTACTGTGTCTGTGTCGAGGATGTAATTTAAATTATACAGTAGTATTGCTGGGAACTGTTCTGAGGAAAAATTCATATGCTTTTCGCAGGACGATTGTTGTTCAGAGCAGACCTGCAGGGAGACAAGATCGAAGTGAAGGCGTGAATTTATACATCTTAACGGGACACGAAGACACTTTGTAGTACCACAAGTTGCGGCTGAAAACAGGCAAAAATTTTAGCAGAATTATTTGAAGTCATGCGGGATGCACTTCAGTTTGTTAGGAGAGATATGTGACTGTGATCGCGCTTTTACGTTCGAATATTGTTGCTTTCCACTTTCGATTACTTACTAGAAGGTGGTGTTGCGACTCTGCGGTGTATTGGTTTTTTATGCGTCTGCACGTAAGATTTGATATTTTCTTCGTGCTTCCTTCGCCGTGCTTCTAAGGATATATTTGTTTCTTCGGGGCTTTCCGTCGGATTTGGGATTTGAATCTTCATTCCAGCACCATAAATCATAAATGAAAATCTTCGTTTTTATTTTACGCAGAATTGGACCCCAAGAGCTCAATCTGCGGGCAAATATTTTATTTGGGATTGCCTAATGAAATGTAAGGTTCACTCCGCGCTTATTTTGCAAGTGAATTGGAAAGAGATTTAATAATTTAAATGCTTGATCTCACGAAATATTCTGCATCTTTTGTGTTGGTGCTATGGGGCAGAAATCATTTTGATTTCTGATCAATACCATGAAATCATTGTGACGCAGTTCACGCTTTACATAGGTGTCTCAGAGTCCGCTTCTATCTTAGATTTTGTGTTATGATTCATTCTCCTTCCTCACTATTCTAAATTTATCGCCGTATGAATGAGTTTCTTAATTGGGAATATGCGTAGTGGATTCTGTGTTTTTCAGGGCACTGTCGAGTGTGTTCTCAAGTTCTCTTTATACTTACTTTGCGACAGAAGTCTGTACGTCTACGTGATTCTTCATGTATTTTTTTTCTTTGGGAAAGTAAAGTTCTGTTCTCTGGTTCCAAATATTGGAAGTAATACACTATTTATGATCTATCATCTGGATGAAAAAAAAAAAACTTTGATGAGACGGAACCTCGGAAGAGGTCAAGATGTGATTTTCTTTCGTTGGAAGCAAGTTTTGGGTCACCCTCTTTATCCTTACGAATTCTATGCCTGTGAGCTTGGTTTTTTCTACGTTTTGTACAAATATAAAGCCTTTGTTAAACTTCAACATTTTATTTCGTACACCCCGTTATACTTCTCGACCGAGTCCAAGTTCTGCAATAAGTTCGATGTCAGGATATACATTTTCTATGCACATTTTATTCCGCGTTACGACTTCACATTAGCATACCAAACTATGACAACTTATTTCCCGTTGGTCTTTAGATCAGGGAAGTGACTCAATTTACTGTATTCTAAAGCAAAAATAAATTTTTCAATGAGAGGTATTCGTGGGGGGTTCTTGCGCGATTTGATGTTGATCAAAGCATTCTTGGCTTGTATTTGTTGTATTCGACATTTTTTTTTCTGAAACACTGCATATATGTTCAACTTTTTGTTTTCCCCAGTTGAACGCATACTTCATAATTTCAATCTGATTCAATGCTTAAAATTTACGAGTGAAATTTTCGGCGGGTTTTCGTGAAATCTATGCGAAACCAAAATGATCGACGAAGAAAAGCGGGAGCGTCGTCGACGTCGGATTTTAGACAATGCTGAAAAACGGAAGCAGTTCATACTCCGCGCGACTGATGTACCGATCGTATCCTCACGTGGTGAAGATGCTGCTGAAACGGAATTTGAAGTCGAAAATCGGCACGAAGAAATATTTGCGAAGCTGGTCGAATCTGAGCATCTGGATGAGGATTTGAAAGTTTATCATAACCCCCCATTGCGGTCTAACGCCCCCCTTGAGAATCCACCTGACCTGAATAATTCTTCACGACGCTTATTGTTTTTCATGCTGGGTTTGACAGTGAGGCTAGTGCTGCACACGGAGTTGGGTTCATCTATCCTTTACTCGGTAAGCCAGCGGTATTTTTTTCAACGTGATTCTGCTTCAACTACCTCGTTTTGGATTATTTCAGTCAGCGCTGATTCCTTTCTACTTGATTGAAGTGTCCGCTTTTCTGGTGTCGACAAAATCCGTCGATTCGATCGTCTCGGAGTCGCAAGCGTTCAACCTGTTCTACTTGATTGATTTCCTTTTGGGTGGCTGTGAAACGGTAAATTCGAGAAGGTTTAAAATAGCCATGGCTTTGTTGTGGCTTTTCCTGTTAGATCTAGGGCTGTTCCTTATTTCGTTCTCCATCACCCACATTTCGCTTTCAATTTTTTCTAGTGAGTTAAAGTTTTAATAAATTTATTATTTCTTCCGAGTTGTCCGTGTTCTTGTTATTCCAACCTATAAACTTGAATTTTTTTCTTCTTGTTGAATTTGAAGTAGCTTTTTTTTGTTAGAAACTATCTCTTCTGAATGTCTTGCAAATGGCGCGCAGTGTTAAGATGTATCAACCGAATCGCATGCGCCCTTTCTATGGAGTTTTATCTTGGTGCACTGCAATACTTGTTTGTAGCGTTTATTTGTCTTACATTGTTCCGAAGTGATCTGATTGCTGATAATCAGCTAATTTTATTAGGGCTTCGTAATTTCAAATTCATAGTTGGTGTCTAGATGGCATTTTAGAAAAAAAACCAGATGAATGTGATAGGAAGATCTGGTTTTCCTGTGAAGCGGAATGCCGCGGAAACTAGTCGAGGTCGAGGAAGAAAAAGACGGGATGACAATGGTTTTTCAAATTGGGTGAGCAAAAATGGTTCTACAGTTTGTTCGCATTCGTATGTAATTTAATTTGATGAATTTTATAGGGAGGTTACATGTCGGCGAAGAAGTCGAAATTGGCCGACCAGTTCAAAGCTCAAAAAAACGGAGACAGCACTGAGGATAAGAAGGGAATTTTTCATCAAGTCTCCATATTTGTGAATGGTTATACTCGTAAGTAGATTTCAGCATTGCTTTATTCAAAAATTGACATAAGCCAATTCTCTAGAGCCCAATGCTGATGAATTGAAGCGTCTAATGATAATCCACGATGGAAACTATCATCACTACTACAGTTTGTCAAGGACCACCCACATAATTGCTTCGAATTTACCATATGCTAAGATACGGAAACTTCAAGGAGAGAAAATTGTTCGTCCTGAATGGATTACGGATTCTATTAAAGAAGGCCGGCTTCTGGATTGGGCCAAGTATCAGCTGTATCCGAATCTTGTGCAGAAGAACGTTCTAAAATTCGCCGACGGAAAAGATTCGAAGAATGTCGCAGTCGATGCGGAGGAGAATATTGCGAATATTAAATGCCAAGATTTGCCAACAAAAGCGGAATTATCTGACGAAGATTTGTTCGATGATGATAGCAATTATGCTTTTACTGCCTGTGATCAACGGAGCGCGGACAATGGTGCCTCACACGAAAATTTGGAAAAAAGTGAACCGGAAACAGAAAACTCGGAAATTCAAGAGCAGAATCCACATTCCACGAATGCTCGTACGCTACTGTCGAAATTTTATGGGCGATCTCGTCTTCATCATATATCCACGATGGGCACTTATTTCAAAGATTACGTCGCTGAATTGCATGCGAAAGGAGACACATCATTCCCCGGGGTGTCAGATTTACTCAAATCCTGCCCTGGGACGTCCAACGAATTAGGATGTGAGTACAAAGGCTGAATGGGTTTGGAGCGGTTTTTAATGTAGGTAGCAGTGGCTTTGGAAGTTCTACCAAGTTGATGAGAATCTTTCAATATCGCGAGTAAAAATCATAATTTTAAAAATTCTCTGTATAACCCACCCAGGATATCCTGAGCTGGAAAAATTAACGTTCCCTCGTGCGTTTTTTCGATTTTTCCTATTCCACTTCAGTCAAGAAGCCGAGGAAAAGAGTTGTGATGCACATCGACATGGATTGCTTTTTCGTCTCCGTTGGATTAAAGAAGCGTCCTGAATTACGTGGCAAACCCGTGGTTGTCACGCATTCCCGAGCAACTGGCGGGGTTCGGCCCCGCGGGCAAAAAATTGAGGAAGAATTTGGTCTTCGAATCGAACGACGAGCTGCTAAAAATGTCAAGGCCAAGCAGAAGTTGGTTCAAGATGCTCCTGGTTAGTATGATGTACACGTTTTCTGTTGAAGATTTTTGGTTGTAAGAGAACAATATTTAATCGACTTCATTCATTTCGTGTGATGGTTTCATGCGGTATTTTTTGAATTTCGGACGATGAACTTTTAAAAATTCTTGTAGTACAGTATGTATTTTTCGTCTAGAGTCTGACTGAATTTTTCGATTCGGAGCCGAATAATTAGTATCTTGTACCTGAATTTATTGACAGGCTTTGAGGATTTCGAAGAAAGAACGGACGAGACGAGCGTTTCTTCTGAGCACCCGAAATATCTGCTAGATGACCAATCTTCCACTGCCGAAGTTTCATCTTGCAGTTATGAAGCTCGGGCAAAAGGTGTCAGAAATGGAATGTATTTAGGAGAAGCTGTTAAATTATGCCCCGACCTTTTCCCCATCCCTTACGATTTCGAAGGGTACACAGAAGTTTCTAAAATTCTGTACGACACAGTTGCGAGGTTCGTAGTAAGATATTTCGCAACGAACTGTCGCGTGGATTAATCTTTTCCTATTTTTTCTTAGATATACGCATGCAATTGAGGCTGTCAGTTGTGATGAGATGTTCGTTGATTGTACTGATATCCTCTCTAACACCGGAGTAACTTGCCTCGAATTTGCCAAGAAATTACGGGAGGAAATCCAGGTATCTCTTCATTAGAATATTGTATAGGAATTTGTATCGCCTTCATGAATTTATTCATTTTCAGCAAAAAACGTCGTGCACAGCAAGTGCTGGTCTTGGCCAGAACATGCTGATAGCACGTTTAGCTACACGCCTGGCGAAGCCGAACGGCCAGTTCTATGTCGAAGATGATGAAGCGTGTGAATTCATGAAGGATCAGACCGTTCGAGACTTACCAGGTAGCATACTTACAAACTTTCAAATATTTTCATCCTTTTTCAAACCTTTCCTGTTTTACAATATTTGAGATTTTAAAATATTTTAACCTTCTCAACTATTAGGTGTTGGCAGATCAACGTCGTTGCGCATTGAAGAAAAATTCTCTGCAACAACTTGTGGAGAACTGCAGGTCGTACCGTTGGCCGCTCTCAAATCCGAATTCGGACCGAAACTCGGCTCAAAACTCCACAATTTCTCTCGCGGTGTGGATGATCGGGTTGTCATGAGCTGTCAGGCACGAAAATCGGTATCAGCCGCGATGAACTACGCCATCAGATTTACTTCGCATCAAGAATCTGAAGAATTTTTGAGGGAGTTGAGTCGAGAACTAGCTTCCCGGATGGAACGAATTTCCGTGAAATGTTCGTCGTTGACCCTCAAGCTCGAAGTTCGTGCTCCTGGTGCCCCCGTGGAGCCCGTCAAATACATGGGCATAGGCGTGTGTGATAGCTTATCGCGTCAAGTAAAATTACCACAGTCAACGAGGGACCCAGTCGCTATCTTTAGGTACAGTATGTCATCAGTAGCACCTAATCTCGTCGCATTGCAAAGATATCGAAGTGCAAAATTTTATTCTTGATTTTACAGGGAAGCATGGAAGCTGTACAATGCCTTGAACATCGTTGTATCAGATTTACGTGGAGTTGGTCTGCAAGCTACGAAACTCGAAGGTCATAGCTCTAACGTCCAGGCTCGTGTTGTGACGAATGCAAATCAACCAACTCTTAGTGGTTATTGGAAACCCAAGTCAGAGATTGTGAGAGCCGCTGTTGACGCTCCAAAAATAGAATCACTTTTGAGCTCTCCCCGGCGATTGCATAAGGAATGCGATTCGCCCAGAGGAAGTCCTGGTAAATTTCTTCAAGATATTTCTCCCTTTCGCTCCCCGACAAAGGGAAGGAGTCCTAAAGGAACGCCGGTTAAAAATAGATCGCCGAGAGCGAAAGCGGAACGTGGAGCTCGAACGGCTACGCTTGGAAAAAACCAAACCGACATTCGCTCTGCATTTGATTTGAAACAAAAGGTACTGCACTTATGATGCATACATGATTTATTACTGTAGTTTTTGACCCATTATCATCGTCACTTTTGAAGCCGTCTGATGTGTTTCGAGTTCATCCATCGAACAGCGGGAATACGGTTCGTGTAGCGAATATCAACGGGATTCGAGAAACCAACGAAGTCAAAGTTTTACTTCGGGAGTGGGTGGAAAGCTGTGGTTCAGATCCCCCGCTTGACGAGGATTATCAAGTTTTTGCAAATTTTTTGGCAGACCTATGTTACGAATATGATCTTGTTGCTGTGGAAATCATATTGAAGCACTTCCGAAGGTAAGAAGCGTTCGAATTCACTTCGAGAAATATTTGGATGATACTGGAAAATTTTCAATGATTGGATCTCCAAAAAAAAAGCCGAAAATGTGCGAATCAATCGTCGAAAAATGGTTTCTTCTCTTACTGTCAAGACCGTGAAAAATGTATGGTTTCATTGTTCTTTTTTTTTTTCAGATTACTCTGTGACGGTCGAGGGAAACCTGCTATGAAAGAAGCGTATTTGACGCTGGCAGGAAGCATAAGTCAAATTACAGTATTGCTGCTCGGTTCCCCTTTATTTTTTAGGGAGGATTTTGACTGAATTTTGTTTGATTTTTGCGTCGGTTTCCTGACTTGTTACAAATGCATTTCTATACAGTATTTGAATACATTGCTTCAAACAATATGTCGTATCTGTACCACACCTTGCTTTTTTTTTAGACGGATACTTACTTTGTACCCTTTACTCCCTTGCAGTTATTAACTTTTTATAGAAATGTCGAAAGAAAGCGACGTGAACGAACGTTGTCAAAAATGTAGCTTGTTCGAAAAAAACCGTGCTTGTGGAATTCTGACGGGATTGAGTCTCGCAGTGTCACTGTCGCTTCAAGATCGTCGAAAACTTGGCATTTCCTTGGAAGAAGATGAACCGCAACGAAAGTGTAGCAAAGAGGAGGATGTGCCACCCATGAATTGTGTGACTGATGGCTGTTCCGTTTGCGGGGTGTTGTTCGACTCTATATCGAATTGGCGTCAGCATTTGAAGCTTGACTGGCATTTGTATAACGTGAAACGGAAAGCGAAGGGACTGGCGATTGTCAGTGCAGATGAATTTGAAAAAAATGAAGAAAAAGATGACGGTATGTCGCATGACTTTTCTCCACTTTTTCATTTGAATGCGTGCAAAATTCAATCGAAGTAGTCTCACAGCATGTTTTTCCGTCGTTTATGAGGAGTTCCATTGGATTTTAGTCTACTGTATTTTTTTATTTTCCCTCATTTTTGACGACTCTTGAAATATGACAAAACCTTGCTCAAACGTAAATTAATTATTGCTTGCCCACATTTTCGGCCCAATGGCATCCTTGCTAATCGAGTTACTACTGGACTGGTGATGATCGCAAAGAATTGTTCATTTCTTTCTGATCTTTCGTTAATTCGGGGGCATCTAAAAATGTTTTGTGCTTTCGTATTCAAACAAAAGCTCAGAGTTCATAATTTCATTGGGCTACCGTGTGATGAGGTAGGAAATGTTCACTCCGATTATCTGGAATAAGACGTGCATTCGTTCGCTGGAATTGTTGAAATTCTGCTGTTTTGCTCGAAATCGTCGGACCCGTTGAATCGGAATCGTAAATGTACATGAAATCTGGCTGCTCGTTTACATGAAGGTTTTTTTTATTTCAGACGTTTCCAGCGTCTCCGGTTCTTCATCAGAGGAGTCTGACGTGGAAGAACCTTCGTCCAGAAAAAGCACGAGGCGTGGCGATATCGTTTTGAAAAGAATACGGGAGCAGCCCGTGGTATTTTTCAAAAATACAGCTGGTCAGGTTATTTTGATCCATCGTGCTTTGTTGCAATCATCGCAAGTGAGTTCGCATGGTTTCAGGCGTTGATTTTTTTTATCAGATATGAAATGCATTTCTGTAGTTCTTTATTTGGCAATACTGTACTTAGTTTCGAGTCCTTGACCGTTTTGCCTCAATTTATGCATACTTTTCATGTCAGCAATCTGAAACAGACGTCGTGAAGAACGCTGAACAATTGTGCGAAACTCTCAACTTAGCCATAATTCTTGTGAGCGGGGGACACTTCGCTGCTGCTATTTTTCGAGGTTGGCCATTCAATTTTTGTCGGGTGAAATTATTCGAGGTGTTCACTAAAAGTTGTGTTGCCTTTGCCAGGTAAAGAAATGGTTGCTCATAAAACTTTTCATTCGTACACGGTGAGAGCAAAACAAGGAAGAACTCAGGGGGCTGCCGACTCGAAAAGCGGAACTTCTCAGCCAAAATCTGCTGGTGCATCTTTGCGTCGTTATAATGCACAGACCTTCAAGATGGTGAGTACATTGTTCTTCCGACGCGAAGAATTTGCAATATTGGTTGGTTGCGATATTTATGAGGCAGGTTTGAAGAGAAGCAGAAGGACATATTCGAGAGAAAAGTTTTCGTCCAATATCAGACTTTGATGAGTCGATGTTTGCTTCGTTAGGTTAGTCAGTATAAGTTTGGTAAGGTTTGATTGTACAGTATATGGTTTAGTATACAATTTTTCAGATTAGTTAGAATAAGCTTGGTTTGTTGGTTCGTTGAATCATGATAGGGTTGGTTTGTTGAATCATAAAAGATTCATTTCGTCAACGTCAGATAGTCTTATTCAATTCGATCCGTATATGTATTTAGGTAGTTGGTTTAGTTGATATAGGTTAGATAATAGTGCGGGGAATCGTTTGATGTAAGGTTGGGCGCGCTAATTTGACATCGTTACAACGTTTGCGTATGGCAAATGAGTAAAACAACGAATGCAGCTTCAATACAAGATGAATGTAACGAATTTCTTAAATTAGACGAAGTTTAAAAAAATTAAATATACAATTTGGTGTTAGTCAAGTGTGGTAATTTTCCATCGTTACAGCGTTTGCGCATGGCAAACGATTAAAAGAAAGAAAACGAGGGCAGCTTCAATACGCAATTAATATCTCGGATCTATTAAATTCTAAAAATTATATATTCACTTACTTCGACAGCACATAGAAAAGTTTGTCATTGCCTGGGCTGAGCAGTTGGACAAGTGTGACAAAATTTTTTACCGCGTACCTGCCCGAAACCAAGGAGTCATGTTTTCGAGCACTGTTGGCTATCCCTTACGTCGTGATGATCCACGCATGCGAATCGTACCGATTTCCGTCAGTCGTCCGACTTTGAGTGAAGTAAAGCGCGTTCATGATGCGATCACCACCTTGAGGTTCTATGGTAAGCTTGAACAGCAGTCTTTGAAATTGATGAAAACTTGGACTTCTTGGTAATTTTATTCAGATTCGCCTCCATCCTTTATTGAGAAGCTTTCGAAGCCGCCGGAAAAGAAAATCAAAGCCGGCGCATCCTCGGCAAAAGAGAAAAAAGAAGTCCAGGCGAGTTTGCCTGCTGAAGAACAAGCAGATTCTGAAGTGACTCAGTTGATTGAGAAGTTGGACGGTGAATTTTTCGCTCCATCAAAAGAAGAGCCATTGCCCGTAAAGAAGCAGAAGAAGAAGAAGCCGTGTCAAGTTGAAAGCGTGGAAAGCGTTCCTGTTGATCTCAATCCTGTTCCGAAAGGTGATTTTCTTTAAAATCGACATTGGTTTTCTCTCTCTAAAGGAAACCAATCATTTGCGTTCACAGGTGTGGCTCGTGATTTCATGAAAAGCTTGTGCAGAGCAGTGAAAGCTGACGACGAAGCTGCTTTTAAAGATTGTGGAGAAATACCAAAGGAGCTTCTGAATTACCTGGAACTCGACGTAGGAAATCCGTCAGCGTGGCAAATGGTTGTGAATCTTCCCGTTGAAGACGGTTCAACTTATTTGTTGCATACTGCTGCTGCACGTGAAAACGGTCCGTGCGTTGAAATGTTGCTAGAAATCGGCGCCGATCCTTGCATGAAGGATAATCGGGATCGAGTTCCGTATCAAGTTGCCGTCGATAAAGAAAGTCGGAATGCATTCCGAAGATTTATGGGAACTCACCCTGAGAGGTTAGATTTCCGCTTGGCGACTTTATAAATTGATCAAGTTGATTTTTGAATAATTTATGGCGTAAGATGTACCACAAAACTTAACGAAAATCCAAGTGTTGAAGTGTGCGTTTATTATCATCTCTTGGTACTAGCCATTATCATTCGACTGCATAAAATAAATGCTGAAGCTGCATACAAATACTTGTGACCTATTTTCCTAAATCAGCATTTGCCCTAACTTGAACGTAATTTTGGCTTGAATCGGGATGCTGCATGAGATAAAAAAAAAATTAGTAGCCCACCCATCTGTAATATTCATTGCCATCTTCTGTTGGAAACGGATTCATCATGGCATCGTATGCACCGGAGGTTTTCTGTTGTGTGGATTTTAAAAATTCCAAAAGAATGGCAGTGTATGTGTACCACCTTTTGAATACCAACCACTACGATGCTTTACTTGTGCACCAAAGTTTTAAATGTCTGGTTGCGTTTCTCTCTTTGTCTCCATAACATACTGTATATGCGAAAAATCTTCTCCTTAATACAGTATAAAGAAAATTATAGGAAATAATTCCCTTACATTTATGCTAAAAAAGGTCGTGCATAACGCGAGTCAGGTGCCTTTGTACCACCTTCGTTACGCCCAACCATTTCGGTTTGTAATATTTCAGTACAAGGAGAAAACTGCAAGAAAATAATTTTTTGTGTGCACCCGAATGATTCTTTGTGCTAAAACCGCGAAGCATTTCCGTGATGATTTTTATATTAACTAGTGGTTTAATATCCAGATTTGATTGGTCCAATGCTCGTGTCCCGTCTGCGTTGACGGATGACCTTGAAAAGCAACAAGCTGCGAAGAAAGCGGAGAGACGCAAAGCGCAAAAGGAGATCAAGAAGGAAAAAGACCGAGTGTTGAAGGCTGAAGCTGAGGCTCGACGAGAGGAAGAAGCAGAGCGTCTGAGGTTTTTGGCGCTCAGTGAACGGGAAAAGGTATGCTACTCACTTGCGAATCCCGGCGTAGTGACTAGACTCGGTGTGAGTCGCGTGCGAAAAATATTTCTTTCTTCCATCAACGCATGTGACGCCGGCGACGACTTGAGCATGATGGTCGTGGCCGTGTCGTTTCTTCTAACCTGCATTTTACTACTATGCTTTCTTCCCGGCGACTTCATACCGGCAGAAAAACTGTGGTTTGTGTGATAATCTTCATCTCTCCGTTTGGAGATTTGAGACATCGACAACTTTTTTCTTCGCTTCCAAACAATGCTTTTGCTTTCCGTGTGTTGAATTTCCAGAGTCGATATTTAATCAGACATTTTTTTTCTTGTACTGCATTTTCCTACTTCTTCGGTGATGGTAGTGAATTTTTATGTACATCGTGGGTTATTATCTCTGGCAGTCACGAGAGATTTTTAATTTTTCATCAAATACTTCCAAGCTTCATCTGCTCAAGAGTAACTCGCGTCTGCGCGTGATCATTGCTAGTGTAGCACAGTAATGTACTATAATCGATAGCGTTGATCGCTTCATGCCTTGAAGTGAAAAAAAGTTTTTTTCGCTCATTTTATTAATTTTTTAGTCAAGCGATTAAAAAATTCCTTTAATATACTCTAATTTCGATGAAATTCTGCCTTCGGGATCATCAATCCTACGAGTATTGGTTGTCCAAAATAGTTATTGGGAAGTGGAAAAGTCGCAATTTTCGTGGCTTAGTCGGGGTTTAAAATGTATGTGAGGTGTACTATTTTTCGTGAAGTTCGTTTTGGCTTTTCTTAGTTCTTGGAAAATCGATTTTTTTATTTTTTAGGATGTACGGCATATTTTCAAAACGAAACACGCTTGAGGCTAGCATTTTTATGGAAGGTGTATTCCGTGCTGTTTGATTCGCACAATCTTCATGGATTTTTTTACCGGTGAAATTTGGTGATGTCATAGCAACGTGATGCTTGGGGCAAATCTCTTGTAATTATAACCCTTGGGTTTGTTGGAAAATACTGTATGGGGATTTTGTAAAAGGTTACCTCCGCTGCGGGTGAGCATAGCTCAAAGGGTAAATGAGCCTAGTCCCTCAGTCTTTCGCATTGCAACGAAAATTTGTCCTTGTACAGTAACTTACTTGCATTAGTCGGCGGTTTTTAGGAGTGTGGTGTATCGTATTCCAGTGCAAGCCTTTTTTGTATGCGAGAATGTTTATGTTAAGCGCATTGCAGAAAAAAGTTATGGTCAAGGAAAGGCTATAAAAATTCGGTTGGCCCCATGGGGCAGCTGAGCGCGTTTCTACGCGCTACGATAAATTAAGCTGACGGCTGAAATATTCTGCATGCTAAAATTCTCGGTAATTTCGATCTATTAAATTGGTGGAAAATGTTGCCAACTTATGCAACGATTGCTTGCTGTTCCGAAGTAATGTGTCAAAAGCGTAGTGAAAGTGCGGGTAAACGAGCGAGCCGTTTCGTGCATAAAGTTTGCGTGTTATACGTCGGTTGGAATTTTCCGCTGTTTCTCTCCGTCCTTTCTCGATTCTGGGGTTGATCCTGAATAATTCATCGGTATGCGCATATGTTGGTTCGACCCTCAAAATATGCTCAATATTTGTACAGTAGATTGAAATTGAAGTAAAGTACAGGTTAAGGTTAGGCATTTCGAGATCTAGAATTTCTTGCAGCTAAACTAGTTTTTTCGATTTCTGTTCATCAAGGGACGGCAGAAGCTGCTCAAATCATGAGTGACAAAGTTCATGTAGAAATAGCAAATCTTTTCTATCCGTCTGCCGATAATCAAGTGTCCGAATGTGAAAATTGTTTATACAGTAACTGCTGGCTTGGAAAGGGGCAATTTTTTAAAATTAATCCTGGCTTGTGGTTTACGCGAGGGTTGTCTGATTTCCGCTCAAAAAAGTACTGTATTGTATTCAAGGGGAAAAGTGAGTCTGTTCAACATTTTAGAATGATAAAATCAAAAGAAAAAAAATTGTGCTTTCGTTCTCCTGTTCGATTATCCATAATTTTCTTCCATTTTGAATTTGAGAGGAAGAAGTCGGGTCACGTGTGTGCACTTGTTTCAGTTCCAGCCATGCATCTGTGGAGAGTGACTTTTTTAAAAACGATTTCTTGGCTGATTATCCTTAAAATTGACAAGAATCTTTAGCTTAAATACCGCAGCGTATAGAAGAAGTTTCGAAAATATTTAAAGGCATTGGAAAAAAATGAACAAACTGGGCTCGCATATTTTTCTCTGACATCCCGCGGAAACCGGGCAACCATGCCCTTCGTACATTCTGCCTGTTTGCAACACAGTACAGTAGTAATATCTGTACAGTATTTATATGTGAATGGTCGTGTTGTCTGTATCAAGCTTGTATACGGGGTCGGTAACTTACTTTTGTGGGATTCTATTCGATTTGAACAGAGGGCTTTGGCGGCGGAAAGGCGCATACTGGCTGGGCAACAATCTGCTAACAAGACGCCTGTTTTGGTCAGATGCCATCTTTGTGGTTTGGACATCTCGGGCAAAGTGCCGTTCGTCGCGTTCGACTTGCAATTTTGCTCGCCGGATTGTGTGAAGCAATTTCGGAACCAGACTACGAGACCTTGTTGATACTGTATTGACAAAAACTCGTTGTGATCGACGCGTGAGATTTTTTGTCGTATTGTTCCTGTGATAGGAATATTGAATGCTCGTGTTGATCTGCTGGCATGAACGCGATGTCTGTAAGGTGCTCGGATTTTGGGGGAATGAAATGAAATCCATGACGACGAACTGCTGTTTGATTAAGTGAATCTTTTTCGAATAATTTTTTAATTTTCCTGTCCAGTTCACGAATTTTTAGGGTAACCATCAAAGGTGTTCAGGAAGACTCTCTCTACAACGATTTTTTCTGATATCATGAAATTTATTTTAAAGTTCATTTTTACTATATTCGTCATCACTGGCAACGTTTGCAAGGGTTTTTTCCCCGCATACATTTTGCAGAGGCTTCACGGATGATTCCTTCGAAAAATCCAGTCATAACCGGAAGTTCTTATTTACCCATGAAACTTGTGGTAATCGGCTTTCAAGTGGAAGATACAAGATTTGCTGAGTTTTTGATCGCATCGACCTGACCGGAAGACATGACAGATGGGAATACGCCACAGTAACTGGTTTGCGGAACTTCGGTGAGTAATCGTTTCATTTCTAACAGCATGTCGATAAAATCATACCCATACAGTGATATGATCATAAGTTGGTAGACCCATTTTCAAGGAATAATATTTCATAAATACTGTTCTATACAGTAAAGCTAAAATAAAGTTGGATAAAAAGTTGTTGCAATTCTCTTTGAAAATACAATCTTTTATGATTCTAGTCGTTTTAAGGCTTATTCTCGCAGATGAAAGAAACAAAACAATTACTATGCTAAAGAGGAACTTCTGATGTGATTTCGAACAAGTTAAAAGTGTTGGTGTGATAATTCAAAAGAATTTGATGATCAGCATGTTTTGAACTGATTCGCGAACGTTCAGGTGCAGGTTCAATATGGTCATTATGATTTTTTTTTTACTTCCCTCTTCAGGATGGTAATGCGCGATTATCACTTTTTATTGCTCCATTATTAATTTTTTATTTATTTTCCTGACATTCATTGTATCTGAAGTTTTAGTGGCCCAACTTGTGTCAAATTCTCCGTTCCAATTTATCACGCACGATGAAAAAAATGTGAGATTCCTCCATTAAATTCTTTGAGGCCTCCGAAGAAAATTTTATTTTTACTCAAACTTCCGATGCGATAGATTTTCCCATTAATAAATCCAGGAATTCAGGTAGATTGGCTGTTTCGGTACCTATTCGTTTAAGCATCGCTCAAGTTTGCGTTTATCGTCGCAATCGTTTCGCGGACCCGGTCTGATCCCAAGAGACTTGGGAATTGCGTTTCGGATTGTATCCAACACGAATCGCGGAATTTCCTCGCATGTCACCGACTTGTGTTCACTCGCGTCTTGTACAAACAAATGGGTCGGGGTTTCCGGGCAAGTGCTTTCTTATTACCCATGTTCGTGTCGTACCCGTTTATATTATTCTTTTCAGGTGTTCGCTGTGCAGTATATATTTTTTTTATTACGCACTCAGGGTGGCAAAGAACCTCATTCATTTGTGGTTTTCCGGTTTCTTGACGCGACGTCAAGCGGTTAACTGCTACACAAATTATAATTCAACTCATATGTTAAATGCAGAAACATTTTCATCACGCAATGCCAATGCCAATTGTGATATAAAAGCTGAGGAAACGAGGTCGATCTCCAATCGCTGTTGGAAACTCGACAGGGCTTGTTCGTGTAATGCACGTACCAGTTTTCTGTTTCGATAATTGCGCCAGTTATTATTTGGTTTTTAAAGATTTGTTTTAATTTTAAAACGAAGCAACGGAATAATGATTTTGGAATCGAAAATATGGGTAAACGTCATAATGAACTTTTGGGGAAATCTTGCTCATTAGCCACATTTACTCGCGGAACAGTGAAAACGCTTTAAGGATTTTTCTGTAGCAAAAAGGCCAAAAAAAGCAATTAAATTTTTTAAAGTACTCATGCAGTCGTGCTGTATTTCCATGCGTGCAGGACAGTCGCTCAATTTTAACTTGCAATTTTTAAAATGGAAAAAATTTTCCGCACCCATTGTTTGAATCCCTGGTTTTGTCACGTGTAATTAAAGTACTGTAATTTCATTTCAATTTAAAATGGCATGCAGTCTTTCTGTAAATATGCAGACCGAAGAATGTGAATGCAACTTATTCATTTTTCCTGATCATTTTGTGCGTCGCTAAATTTCTGGTCTCTTTGGGTTGCTGCGAGAGAAATGCGGAATTACGAAACGAAAAAGCTGATGGTGATGCGAGACCAGCTTGATGATTTCTTCTGAGTGCTGCTCAGTTCGATGATCAAAATTTGTCATGCTCATCAAATAAAATTCTTCTCTAAGCTTTTCTTAAAAGTTTCCAGGATGATTTTTAAATATTTTCCATTCAATTTCGCGCATGCTGATGACCATTTTCAAAGTGTTTTCCTGTTTTGGGCACATTTTACAGAAAAATCACAATTTCACCGTTCAAAAGTCGACGGCAGTTACATGAGAAATTGAAGACATCCACCAGTTCTTGAATTTTGAACCACTTATAAGATGGCTTGAGGCTAGATTAAAAGGCGTTATGTAGTATAAGAACAAAAGTTCTCCTCTTTTTTTCGGAAAATGATTTTGTGAAGTGACCCTTTTCTAATTGTCCACGTAGACCGACTTCTGAAACATTTTGATGCACTGTACGAAAACTTACAATCGACCTAATATGTTAATTCCTGAGTGAGCCAATAGTGAAATCCATTTTGAGTGCTTTTTCATGTTACTTGACCGAGGAATGTGATATTTTAATGAGTGAATTTCAGGCGTCGATTCGATCGATGAGGGCTTTTTTAAAGTTGAATCTCGTATCTGACTCTTATATTGATTCCAAAATATTTATGCTAAACAAATTAAATACTTTTTGTTTCTGTTCCATTCTGGTTTATAGCATCCATGATTTATGAGATGAATAATGCGTATAATAAAGAAGCAGTCCCATTTTTTTTTATCCGTGGCAATATTTGTGGTACTGAAAGCTGATGACAAATCTATAAACAAAGATTATGAAATCTCATTTAATGTAAAAATTTCGATGTCGATGAGGAGGTAACCATATTTTATTACGTTTCTGTACTGCAAAATTAGCTCAGTTCGGCATAATTTTGCCGCAACACATCCATTTTGAAGTGCTATACGTCTTTCCATTCACATTCATAAAAACAAGCTGGATCGAGTTGATGATCCTTCGAGTGGCAAGATGGAGTTTTTTTTAATAATCTCGAAAGCTAATTTTTAAAATATTTTCAAGTGAGGTTGTTGAATTTGTATTCACGATGATTCACGGGTCCCCATATTCATCGTTAATTCTAAAATTTGACGTTTCAATAAAATCTTAGGAAAACTGAGCCGACGAATCGAGTAATGTCTCCATAATGGTTATCACCTCCAGATTTTAAATCTTGGGGTGACTGAAACCTTTATCTCTTGATTTGTTCGCGAATTCGTCGATAATAGAATAACTAACTTTAGAGTTATAATACAAAAACCTTCACTACGGACCTCTTCCGACTTTAATCATAAGTTGGCAACGATGGTTCAAACACACGTTTCTACATGCGGCTATCGTACTTCTTTCTAGAACCTAGCGGCTTCCCCAGAGCCGTGCTGGGCAGCTCTCCAATAACACCCATGGAACTCAAGTAAGTCCGGAGGTGTTTGACCGGAAATCTTACGGAAACGAAGACGAATGTCTGAATGAATGCTTCAGGGAGGAAAGAAGGAAAGATGAAACGAAAGAAAGTGAGGATGATGAGGAAGAAACCGTGTATGGGGTTACGAAGCAGTACATGACTGAGCAGTATTCAGCAACTGGAGTGCCGCACGTTTTCTTTGACACAGCGTTGCTTAGGAGGCTCATTTGGCTTTTTTTCAATCTTTTTTTCTTGTACCGGATGATCGTTGAATCCATGGCAGCTGTGCAGGACTATCTTTCATATCCGGTGTCTGTGTCTTTATCGGTGAGAATCTCAACAATATGCGCGACACAAGTATATGTTCACACAATGATGTCATGACATGTCACAAGGGGTTGGTCTTACTTTAACCCGGGCACCCGGTCGTTCATAGGTATTTGTTAAAAAAGTCTGGTCGTTTAAAGAAAAAAAAAATTTCTGCAGACCTGCAAAGTTTCATAAAATTTTCGCAGATTGAAAACAAGTTTTAAAGACTTTATCCAGGTATTTAAAAAGTTTCTGCTTTTTTACAAAATTAGGTTAAGAGCTTTCAATGAAGCAGCATGGTGGAATGCCTTCAAAATATTAGGTAGATGGGCTTGAAAAAAGGTTTCTCAGAATGAAAATTTAAAATAATTTATTTCAGCCGGTTAAATTTGTCTGAAGCATTAGCTGTACTGTATTAGGAAAAAAGCCACCTTTTATTTTTCATCAGATAATTTCAACTGCCATTGTCTTTCCAAAATTGTAGAAAAAAACAACAGACTTCACTGTTACTTTTGATGAATTTATTATGCTGAAGAAAATGTCCTGTGGACTTGCAACAAATTTGGGTGGTTTGCAGACCATGGGTTGGGGAATACTGATGAAACAGCACAGTTGAACCTAACTAATACTTTAACCTCTGAATGTTAAAATCCCCTTTGTGTTGACTTTTTTCTCAAGCCACTGTCTGTATTCCCCAAAGAAAAAAGTGATATACTGTAAATCTTTCTAACTCAAAGAATTTTCCCCTCAAACCAGCAATAGCTCAAATTTCTAGAGGCTTTATGGGCTACATTTTATTCTGAGGGCCCGGGAAAGAGAAGAGCAACAAACATTTAACTTGATGATTTCCAAGGTGAAGTGAGGTACTGATTGTGGGAAAGTATGCTTGCTTTAAAGTTCAGCATCCTGTCAACTCATTCATCCAGCAGTTTGAGACAGTTATACGCGCTGTGTTCATATACAAGTGTGTTACTACAGTACTGTACAGTGTTCCCCAACCAGAATGAAATTGGGCCCGTGGGCCAGCAAGTATCCATAAACAATTTTTTCAGACCAGCAAATTTCCAAAAAAAAATTCCTGCAGACCTGCAAAGTTTCATAAAATTTTCGCAGATTGGAAACAAGTTTTAAAGACTTTATCCAGGTATTTAAAAAGTTTCTGCTTTTTTACAAAATTAGGTTAAGAGCTTTCAATGAAGCAGCATGGTGGAATGCCTTCAAAATATTGGGTAGATGGGCTGGAAAAAAGGTTTCTCAGAATGAAAATTTAAAATAATTTATTTCAGCCGGTTAAATTTGTCTGAAGCATTACCTGTATTAGGAACAAAGCCACCTTTTATTTTTCATCAGATAATTTCAACTACCATTGTCTTTCCAAAATTGCAGAAAACAATAACAGACTTCACTGTTACTTTTGATGAATTTATTATGCTGAAGAAAATGTCCTGTGGACTTGCAAACATTTTGTGTGGTCTGCGTTGTCTTTCCAAAATTGCAGATAAAAATATTGTGACAGACTTCACTGTTACTTTTGATAAATGTATTGTCTTTCCATGGGTTGGAGAGCACTGATAAAACAGCACAGTACTTGAACCTCTGCATGTTAAAATCCCCTTTGTGTTTAATTTTTTCTCAAGTCACTGTCTGTATTCCCCCAAGAAAAAGGTGATATAAATCCTTCTAACTCAAAGATTTTTCCATTCAAACCAGCAATAGCTCAAATTTCTAGAGGCTTTATGGGCTACATTTTATTCTGAGGGCCCACCTTTCTCTTCTCGTTGTTTGTAAATTGAACTACTAAAGGTTCCACTTCACTCCATGACTAACACCCTTTCATACGAACGAAATTTCAAGTCGTAGGACAGTTGAGTAAGTAGGTCGTCAAACTCTGCCAGAGAAGATCAGCAATTTTTACGTCACTGTAATCCTTGATTTCCTCTGCTAATATTCTGGTTTCCCTGACTCAAAAACTCCCAAAGATAAATTTGTTTGGTATCCTCCGAGTTCCACTTGAAGAGGTTCAATAGCAAATTAAAAACATGTATGAACTCCAGCACGAAACATATTTGAATTGGACTCTCAATTCAAAATGATGTATTATTCAAGAATTGGTTTATTAGTTCCGTTATTGCAGATCGTCTCCCGTAAAAATAGTTTGCTCACCGTAAATTAACTTTAATTCGGCGCGTATTTCGATTCAAAGGTAGATCGTAAACTACAATTGCACATTTTGTTTAGTAAAAGAAAAAATTTTCCGTGCAGCTCAACTTTTAATCGAGTTTGCTGCTTGATGCTGAAAAAAAATTGAGGTTGGACGAAACGTCAAACTAACGTACACCAAACAAGAGGTCTTTGTAAGTTTGCTCAAAATCATCACAATTTTCATGTTATTACATTATGTAGTAATTTCTGAGGCGTCGTCGCTGCGAAAATTTTCAGGGGAAACAGATTTCATGATTAAAAATGAGGGTATGAAGATCTGGTGAACTATTGCATAAAAATATTGTATATCTCTGATGTTTGGAAGTAATTAATTATTACGGATGGACGAGTAGAGTATAATGTAGAGCTAACCGTCGTCCTATTATTTTTTCTGCCGGGCTATTGATACTCCTTAAATTTTGTTAACGACAAAGGATAAAATTCAACAGAATCAACTTCTTTTCGATTCAGGTGGATGATGAAAGGGAATTCAGCTTTCCTGCCGTCACCGTTTGCAACTTGAACATGCTGTCGTACAAGAAAATTAATTTGACTCGACCCCCAGAGCTGAAAAGCCTTGTGGACGTCGAGAACAAGTACATGAGAGAAATCAGGAGCCCCAAGAATCGTTAAGTTCCATAAACCTTTGTTTATTTAGCGCAAATGATCGATGAACAACTTTTTTTTCTCCGCCAAATTTAATGCAGAGGGCAAGGCGGATGACTTCTCGAAGATTTGTAAAATCGGATACTCGAAATTCAAAAGACCGTCCGAGAGTACCAAGTATTGGTCTCCGGAAGAAGAGGAGAGTTATTGGGATCGTTATTATTCCGATTCTTCGTCGAAAATGAATGGCACTGGCGGAAACAAATATCCTTACTACAATCCATGCGACTTTATACGTAAGTCTTCTGAATATATAATGAGGGGTGCTTGATTTCCACGCACCGTCAAATTTTTTTTCACACTTATTCAAAATTGAAAGTAGGCATCGAATATATTAAAGTCTATGTCATTAACCTTATGTATCTTATTAAAAAGCATTAGACAAACTAAAGAGCTTAGAGGGTGTAAACTTTCAAAAAGCGAGTGTGAGCTAAAACGACAAGGTGAATCTTGTTTGATTTCAGAATGATGATCGATTTCCTACAAATAAGGTATCTGTAGAACAAAGTACAGTATTCGAACAATCTTGAGCATAATTTATTTTTGGCATGTCTGTTAATGCTCTGAGACATTTATATGCGTGAAATCGTCAATGCTCCGTAACTCTGCTGGAATCTTTCGTCTGAAGTTTTATTTTTACACATTCCGTCTTTTATTAGGAGTAATGTTAGTGGATTTGAAGAGTTCTAACTTGAACTTTTAACTGGACAGAGTGAAATTTTACATTAAGACGCAATGGCACCGAAAAAAAATTGAATGCGGAGAAAATCAGACGCCCTTTTCAAATTCCTGCTGCCAAAGTAATGTTTCCATTGCTTGATATTTTCAATTTAGGTCCGCCGAATTGTTCAGACCCGAACACGGTTGACACTAGATGCCGAGGACGTGCTTCGAACGATTCGTCGAGTAAGGAATATAAGTGTTCGACTCTCTTTTCAGTTTTTATAATGACGTGCTTCTTTTGGGATTTCATCATATACGTAGCAAATTCTACGAGGACGAAGAGATCTGCGGAAGTAGCGGAACAATTGAAGGATCTTCATGAAGCCGTTCGAAGGGTTCCACAGTTGCGTGAGCTCTATCGACAGGTGGTGCAAGATGCTATCGAAAAGGTTCGTGTTAATTTAATTTTTAAACATGATAAAATTATATTAAAATTTGAAATCTGAACGCAGGTGCTTGATGAAGCGATCAAAGTGCGAGAAAAGCGAGGTTTACTCAGCTCTACGCGTAAATATCACATAGTGAATGAATCCTGCATTATTGAGCATTATGTGCATTAATCCCAAAAGCAGACTTCAAAATAAAAATGTGTAAGGCAGAAAATAATCCTCATTACAATCACCTAAACTTCTCAAGATTGAACTTGAAAATTGACCTGTCTCACTTTAAAATGTAATTCTGCGTTACCGTGGCAAAAAAATTGAATGCGGAGAAAATCAGACGCCCTTTTCAAATTCCTGCTGCCAAAGTAATGTTTCCATTGCTTGATATTTTCAATTTAGGTCCGCCGAATTGTTCAGATCCGAACACGGTAGACACTAGATGCCGAGGACGTGCTTCGAACGATTCGTCGAGTAAGGAATATAAGTGTTCGAGTCTCTTTTCAGTTTTTATAATGACGTGCTTCTTTTTGGGATTACATCATATATGTAGCAAATTCTACGAGGACGAAGAGATCTGCGGAAGTAGCGGAACAATTGAAGGATCTTCATGAAGCCGTTCAAAGGGTTCCACAGTTGCGTGAGCTCTATCGACAGGTGGTGCAAGATGCTATCGAAAAGGTTCGTGTTAATTTAATTTTTAAACATGATAAAATTATATTAAAATTCCTTTAGACTTGCGTCCACGAACTACTTCGCTAGTTTCACGCTCTTTTCGCTCCAAATGAGTCGAGATGCGCATTTATAGTGTATCACTTACTTAGGACGTAATAACTCGTAATACACGTAATTAGGGGGCATCATTTATATTTGATTTCCAGTGTCAGCAAGCTGACCCCAACACTCGAGAGAAAACTTATGCTGTTCACTCAAAACTTTATATGAGGAATATTAGTTAGGTTTCCTTGCGATCTTACACGGGCTGTCCAATAGCACGATTGAGCCTTAGTCTTTAGACTTAACCGGCCACCGAATTACAGTACATTTCTCACGTTACTACGTAAGCTACATAGATGTCACTTGCTGTCTCATTGACATTGTATTTCATCGTCGAGTCTCATCATAAGAGGTCAAATTGCTGCTGACGTCGTCTGTGTTTAAATAAGAGCTCATTTTTTAACTTATGAGATGCAAAATTTATGAAGATGTTTGGTAACATTTTAATTGAATAGCTTTTAATATTTTAATAAATTTTTGCTTAATATATATGATTTGCTTATTAAAGTCGGATTTTCATTTTTTTTGGTCCTCGACAATGTTGACGAGGTAGTAACGACTTGTGCTGGTCACTCACTGCGTTTAGAAAGGCAAAAGATACGTTAAACAAACGAGTAAGATGATTACTACAAGTCGATGAGAGTAGTTGGTCTGAACCACTACTTTGACCAATACAACGAACACACTTGTCAATTCAGCGACTTCGACCCTGAACACTACGACAAGTAATGTTGAACTAAAAATTTTATTTGGATTTCGGGAATTCAGGATTGGGTTTTTTTTTTGAAACAGCAACCCTCGCAAATACTACAAGTGCACTGGCCAACACCACGACGGCTGTTATCAGCAATACAACGAGTATACTGATATTTTTCATTACGTTTCAACAAAAGAGCGAGATTTTTATTTATTTTTTTTGTTTAAAAATGTAGGTACACTTTCTGGAGGAGCAAGTACCCTCGTTAACACAACGAGCTCTCTTGTAAATGCTACTTCTTCCGCATTACAAAATACTACAGGTACTTCCAAATGAAATAGCTCAAAGTGTAAAACAAAATAAATTCGCTGCAGTTTTATTCGAATTTGAAAGAGCGTGTAGTTTTATCGTTACGCCAAAATACGAGCCCTGATCTTCGTTGTAAATTGATGGGATGTCGCGTGATGGTTGAGGTTTTTTTGGTTTTGGTTCAATTGGCAGTTGAAAAAATACATAAATTGGCACGCTCATGATTACGATGAAATCATTAATTACCTCAGATGATGAAACATTTTCCCATTTGAAGTGGGTTATCTGTTTGGTTTTCGGTTTAAACAATTTGTAAGGAGCGTCGGTGTGAATCATTACGGTGATGTTGCGAGTGCCTGAGCTGGTTATCAGAACAGTTAGTCTGTTGTAGTTGAGACCACTTGTGATGTCCATTTTTGATCAAATAATATCCTTGAAAAATTCTAAAAAGAAAATGGTTGAATTCTGTAGCTTCATGTCTTGAAATTATTTCGGAAGTTAATGTGCATTTCTTGAGAAAGTTCGGAAACATTTCGTGCGTTAAGTATAAGATTCAATTCGCAGTTGTGATTCATCCATTTTTTGCTGCTGGTGGCAACACGAATAAATTCAATTGTGTGGCATTTTGAATTGATGCAATCTTTCCATGCAAATGAGATAATTAAATGATGCAGAGAACTTTAAAAAAGAATGAATGACTCAATCGACCTGGTACTGTTTTCTTCGGCAGAAAAGTGATTTATTTCTAGAAAAAGATGCAAAAGCGGCCGTGTATAATTCTGATTAGCTAATTTTGATTCAGGATTTCATAAAAAAAAGGGAACATCAGTCGTTTGAAATGCGGCTCTTGTTTTTTTTTGCATAGGGTCTCACCGATATTTTTCCGTAATTATTTTTTTCAACGTGACACAACACTATAATATATACTGAAGCATCACAAATACTGTACTCTTATACTCTCTTACAAACACGACAAGCTCCCTTCTCAACGTAATTTTCATACAGTCCACGACGTAGAAACATTTTGAATACATTTGATATTATCCTTTCTTCCAAATTCTGTAAAATTACGTTGTGACGTGTTTTCATTATGTGAGCAGAAGCTGGAGTCGATGCGGTTTCCGAGTTGGGAAGCACTTTGATCAAAAACGTGTCGAGTGAGTTATGATCTTATTGTATCTACACTATAAAGAGTTTCCCTGAAAATATATGAGACGGATCTGGTTTTCCTTCAAAATGTACGAAGGATTTATGCAGGAATTTTCGAGTTTAAAGCGTCTGTTCGTACGAAAAGAAAATCATGGAAATGTACAAATTATAGGATTCAAATATTCGTTGAATGTTTTTTGAGGCGATGCGTTGTGGCATCTTCAAAGCAAATCTACGCTGGAGAAATCTAAATCATTGATGTTTTTATTTTTCTGACCAGTGGAATTTTTTCCAGAGCTAAATATTTCTCCGAGTGTGAGAAATTTAGGTAATAATTGGCTACATATATTTTCTCCACAAATTTAAGATTTTTTTGAGAGCGTATAATACTGTACTTGTACAGTATTATACAGGATCCATTTTCCAATAGAAGTCCAGAAAAGTTTCAAGTCTAAAAAAATGTTTACGCTCAGCATGAAAATTGAATTGCTTTCTAATTGCCTTTTTTTCATTCCAACTTTGAATCAAAATTTGTATTTGCATCCATTGTGAATTTTTATATTGACTCTATTCATTGCAAAAGCTGCATTCCGTAGTGCATTACGCGGAAATACCTTTTTGCCCAAATATTTTCTCTGCAAAATCAAGGTGCGCGTCTCATTCAATGGCAAAATGGTACTTGAGTAAATACTGTGCAGTAATATGCACAGTATATTCTTACAGTATTTTATTTTCGGGGAAACATGTTATGTGAGAAGGGAGTGATTTATTGAATTGTACTACGCTGTATTTCAGGCACTCTAAATGATACTGCGACAACGGTTCAGGGTTTAGCCAGTAAGATATCATATCATATATTATACGTAAATATTGTCGGGTCGATATTGAGTCATTGATTCCAATATGCAGGTCCTCTATCCAATGGAACGACTGTAGTTGCTCCTGGCACTTCTGCATTGGTTCAAAATACCGCAGGTGAATTCTTCATCTTGAAAAATGGGAAATTTGTAAACGTAACCAGCAAAAAATTGACGATGTGATGAATCGACCTTTTTTCCGTGGATGACCAGGATGATGAAATCATTATTTTGGTGCTCAACAGGGGCTTTAAATGACTCTTTGACGTCTGTGACGGACGCAGTTTCTGCGGTTAACAGCACTGTCGGTAAAATCAGTTTTGTTGCATAATTCAACCATTTAATGTAAAAATGACTTCGTGATGTGTTCATTTGTCAAATGTGCGTGTGCGTATATTTCTAGCTGCCATCGGAAGCACTTTAACGGCGGTCACTGACACTGTCGGTACGTATGTTTGGTAGACCATTCTTCTTTTTTATAATAGGTTCTAGCAAAATATTTAGTTGATTGAATATACATCAGTACTGAAATTTTCTTTCGATTTGTGGCCAAATTTGAGTGCGTTCAATAATAAATGTCCTTGCAATTGAGAAGCATCGTAATCATGGTTCCGTCAGTGTTGTAACTGCCTCTTATCTGTTATTTTTTTTTGCAAATTTAATATTTTTGTGTGTGAGAGTTTTTCTGTTCCGCTTTTTTTTGTGTGCGACATAAGTGAATATTATCACTCATGATTGCTTCTGAAAAATATTCAAAATTACGCGATCATTGCTGATGAGTTGCAGCTGCGATCCAGCAATAATTTTTACAACCCCGGATTTTTCTGGAATTACAAAAAATGTTATAAACTCAACAAACTAATTTTTAAACCGCTTGGAAAACGACGAATCCCGTCATTTCGTTTACAAATACTGTATTGATAAAATCTCTTCTATATTTTTTTGAATTCATCAGCTGCTGTTTCGAACACGGTCACTTCGGTTGTGAATGACACTGCTGCAGCCGTTAATAATACTGTTTGTAAGTAATCGCATTACATAATTTCTGCATCAGTCATTAATTGCATAATAATGAATGACTTGGGGGGGGGGGGGGGGGCAAAAGGGGGGGGGGGGGGGGGGGGGGAGCGGGTTTGCCCATCAGTTCGCGCGGCAACTAGGGGGTGGGGGGGGGGGGGGTGGGGGGGGGGGGCAAAATCGGAGTGAATTCTTTTTCGGAGTTGCGGGAAAAATTTCCTAATCCGGATTATTTTCATCCGTAGCTGCTGTCACCAACTCTGTCACGTCGGTAGTGAATGACACTGTCGCAGCTGTGAACAATACAGTTTGTGAGTAAACAAATTCTTACCTGTTTTTTTTTATTGGTGTCTTATCGCAGAGTGCAGTGCAGTTACAGGGTTTGCATCACTTTTCTACTTTTCTAGACAGTGTATACGAATTTGAGGAAGTTTTCTTTATGTTTGCTTGATTTTCATTTATGATGCTCTTATTTTCTTCAAATTTCAGCTTCTGTGGAAAGCGGTGTCACGTCTGTGGTTAATGACACTGTAGCAGCCGTTGACAATACTGTTTGTAAGTTAAAAGACATACAAATTTATTTATTAACGCATTCATATTTCTTTATCAGCATGTGTTACGTGCAGACAATTGGGAGAAAAAATGGTTTCCTAGAGGATCACTGAAATTTAATCGCAATACAATTACATATTTTTTCATGATCAACCATTGTGAAGAAGACGGTCACATCTATCGTGGTCAATTACAAGCAATATTGCTGCAATTACAATTATGTTTTTTTTTAGTAAGGGCACAACATCTTATACTTGCTAATAATGTCTCAGTGCGCATTCATGAACGCGTATCACAATACTGTACATTATAAAGATGAGCGAGAGAGAATTAGTTTCGAGTGGAGGCACGGAATGTTCATAGCAATAAATTTGACTTTATTTTCATAATGACAGCTGCTGTCACATCTGTGGTCAATGATACTGTTGCAGCCGTTGGCGATACTGTTGGTAAGTGTTTAAAATACTGTGAACTAGTATAAACTATCAATTTTTGGTTTTGTTTTATATCTCTGTATATAGCGTTTGAAGTACAGTAATCAACTGCGAAAGCATGTTGAAACGAATTTGAATTTTCGTTTCGCGATGGCTGGATTTCTTTTGATCATGTTTTTCCAAAAAATGTCTTATAAATAGCTTCTGTGGATAATGCTGTCACGTCTGTCGTCAATGATACAGTTGCAGCTGCTGGCGATACTGTTGGTGAGTGTTTAAAATGCTGTAAACCAGCATTTTTTTTATTTTATAGCTCTGTATATAGCGTTTGAAAGTGAGACCTCGAGATTCGGACGTATTTGGTGCATCAAGAGTGTTCCCAAGTCGAAATGTCCCTAAGTCGAGTCTCATTTTCCCTTAGACTTACATTATATAATTTTTAATTTGTGTTTTATGTACAAAGTACTCACCATAATTCCATTAAAATATAAATTGTCTCCCAATTGTCTGCACGTAACACATGCTGATAAAGAAATATGAATGCGTTAATAAAATTTGGCCTGAAATGTATTTGCAATTTTATAACAAAATGTCCCTATGTTGAGTCAGTGTCCTCGTGTCAGGCCATTTTTATTAATTTTTTATGATAAAATAAGTGTCCCTATTTCGAATTGTCCGCATGTCGAGGGGTCCGCATGTGGGGGTCTCACTGTATAGTAAAATCAACCGCGAAAGCATGTTAAAACGTATTTTAATTTTCGTTTCGCGATGGTTGGATTTCTTTTGATGATGTTTTTCCAAAAAATGTCTTATATAGCTTCTGTGGATAATGCTGTCACGTCTGTCGTGAATGATACAGTTGCAACCGTTGGCGATACTGTTGGTGAGTGTTTAAAATGCTGTAAACTATCATTTTCGTTTTATTTTATAGCTCTGTACATGGCGTTTTAAGTACAGTAATCAACCGTGAAAGCATGTTAAAACGAATTTGAATTTTCGTTTCGCAATGGCTGAAATTATTTTGATCATATTTCTCCAACAATTTTCTTATATAGCTTCTGTGGATAATGCTGTCACATCTGTCGTCAATGATACAGTTGCAGCTGCTGGCGATACCGTTTGTAAGTGGAAGCATTTTACATACTGTACAGTACATTTTTATTTATTCCGTGGTTCAGTGCATCATTCAAACGTTGCAATAAAGGAAAATGAATCTGAATTTGTATCAATTTGCCGAATGAGTCGCTAACCATTTTTAATGTGTATTTATTTATTTTTGCTTCGGCTATAATAGCTTCTGTGGAGAGTGCCGTCACATCTGTGGTCAATGACACCGTCGCAGCC